>CCAG010012018.1:0-52309 GCA_001077435.1 Glossina morsitans morsitans
ATACTGCAAATTATCGATTACAGAAGAGTAAGGTACCAGTAAAAAGATTACAGCATACACATTTAAGCAAACATATAGGGAATGATTGAAATATAATGATTTCGAAAGTGATCGTGAAATCGAAAAACATTGAAAAAAAAATGGTTCGCAAGATCAGCATGGCACGCTGCATTAACTTTAAAACAATCAACGATGTGAATAAAACCGCAAGATACAGGCAAAAGCTGTCCTAAACGCTTGGAAAATTGACAGAAGTAATATATGAAATTTGATGTCGAATTTGTAAAGGAACAGGGCAAACTCTAAGTCTTAACAAATCAGCAGCATTTGAAAGTTAAATAACATTAACGTAAGTCATGACAATATTTCAAAGAACTGAATGAAAAAACTTATAAACGCAAGAGCGTTTTTAATTTTAGTCATTATCAAAGATCAACATGAAAAGCGCATTGCTACCAATACGTTCGCGTAGTGGTTATCATCTACTTCGAACATGTGCTTCCTTGGTGCTTTAACTCTTTCGCGGGCATCATGATTTACTTTCTAGATTAATCAAAAATGACTCCTTTTTCCGTTCAGGATTGTGTCCGATACCCGATCAATCTATGTGAACGTTTTTGTAATGTTTTATGATTAAATAGAAGTTAATTCAAATTCAATCGGAATGTTATAAAAATCACAAGTTAAGCTAACAGGAGATACGTTTGCTGTATTCGAACACAAAAAAGTTTTACTATTCATAAAAAAATGACAATATTCTCTGCTTCTGTTACACGTACTACAGGCATTATTAACACCATAAACAATGGCACAGAACATATGTCACGAGCAGAAGAACGTAAAGGAACGAAAAGAGAAAAAAAATGCTTAGATAACAACTTTTCGGTTGATAATGGTTAGATTATGTGGGTAGACCGCAGCGAGTCCACAGCGAACGAAAAAATGAAATGAAATGGTCACGACACACATTTTGATAGCAATCTGTTTTGCTTAACATACAAAAAAAAAAAACAAAAACACGAGGAAAGGACAAATAGTAGAACAGAAACGCATTCACTTTTCATTTAAACATAAAAACACTTATATACACTAGCACCAGACTAGCAAATGAGAAATGTTATTTGTTTTTCTTTTTTTTCCTTCCCTGTAACTGCGGTTGTCATACCTAACTACATGCCAACAACCTGAGCAAGAACAACATTCGCACACAACCACATGTTAATGCGATATGTTTATAGAGTTGAATTTCTACAGATTTAATATCAAGACAGAGGATATGCGATGTGGCAGGTAGTGATGGGCGCGTGGTGGGCGATAGGTGAATGTTTGCTGGCATAATTTCCTTCTTTTTTTTTGCTTTTATTGTTTGAGGTAGCGAAAAACTTTAAAATTACTAAAGTAAATAAAATTGTTATTTTCTCTGGGGTTTGCCTTTCGCATGCAAAACTAATTCGGTGTAAAATGTACCACACACACAGACCGTATACTGTTGTTCTTCGCTGCCAGCTTTCTAGAGCTTTATAAATCTAACAAACAACATTAACTTAGAAATATAATTTTCATGTTTTTATTTTTGTTCTCCAGTTTTCTATCAACATAAAAATTAATGAATACATAAAATAACATTAGTCGTAGAACCGTAAGTGCATGTCTGGTTAAAGCTAAAATGAGACTCCTTTTAAGCATTTGGCAGTTTATCAACTTATACATTGAAAAACAAGCATTAACATCATGGAAATCTATGTACAAAACAACAGCAAACACAAAAGACAAATAATCACGAGATATATCTGCGTACAAAAACGAATTTGAAGCACCCGCCATCTATTGGTTATATTAGAAAAAGATGTATTTATGAAAGTGAAATTCTGAGACCATGTGATTATCATTCTCACACCACAACAAAATAAAAGGAATAAGAGAATTGTCTTGACTTTAGAATGAATTTGCTTTTAATTGACCTCTCAGTCCCGGGGATGCCACCATTCGTGTAAGGCGTTGTCGCCCAACGAGAAGAAGAAGTAGAAGGGGGAGGTGGCCGCAGCCTAGTGGGTCTGTGTGCCCAATCGGTAAGTGTTATGCCTTTACCGACTGAACACTCACTACACCTACCACCAAAGTAAACTCTACCGCACTGAGATTTGAATCCGAGAGTATTGACCTGTTAGTTGCGGTTCTTATGTACGCGGCTATTCACGGAATGAATGCAAGTATAAGGTAGTTTATAAGCAGGAATAAGGGGTTGAACTCGGATCACTTTCGTCAACGCGAAGCGGTATTTGTGGGAAATAAAACATCCCGGTGATGTTTAGCAGAGCTTAAGATATAGGAAACAATTTCGGTTTTATATCCACTTGATGATAATTTTGGTATCAACCTAAGGGAGAGCTTTCACAACAAGGTGCAATGACCTGCCGAAAAGTTGGCAGGTTAACATATGAACTCATTGCTAGAGTCTGGCAACGATGGTTTTGGTATTACATGCAATAACTGCAACTACTGCCCTTTTAATTGCCTTGAAAAGTGATACTAAGCTTTAGTACTATCCTTGTACAGGAAGGAAACTTAATTAAATAATAATATAATGCCGTTAAAGTATCTATTAGATGCACACACTCGTCGGGACGAGCATGTTATCCTCATAAAACGTTAACCAGACGAATAACTGTACATCTCTTGATAAGTATAAAAAAAAATATTAATTTTTCGTTCATTTACACTGCTCATATATATATTATATAAGTAATACATAATTTTATTTCCTTATAGCTTCTACCAGAAAGTGTATGTAAGTTTCTGCAAGCATTACCACTCCGATTTTTTCAAGCTTTTTTTTTTTTAAATTTTTCTTCGTTTTTCCTTGTGCTTACCACACGCCAGTGGGTATTGTGATCTTAAAATTGTATAATAAATGTTCAGTTGCAATCAGAACTTACAAAATTTATTTAAATAGAAATGAAAGGTTTATCTTTACATCGCAAGTTTTACAAATGTGTTACAAATGCACGAGGATAAATACTATGATATGATACGCGGTTCTGACTGCTGCGAACGGAATAATGAAGTTAGTATGCTTTCATTTCTTCATTGGTGGTTTTTATAAAAAAGTACAAACTTACAGGAAACATGGGCAAACTTATCCAAGAGTACATATAATTGCACACACTCACACCTATACATCGGAGAACACGAAGTAGCATTAAAACGTTCGCATATAAATGAAATGAATACCAAATAGTAAATTAAATGTCAACTTGCAGTTGCATGCTTGTGCTTACATACGTTATGCACAGTAAGTAATGCTATCTAAATCTAGGAAAAAGGAAGTAAAACAGTTTTTGGCTTTTATTTATTGCGCGAAAATAAAAATAAAAATTTATTGTCTGTCTGACTTTTCATAAACTTACGAAATGTTGAAATAAATATTAATAAAAGAAATTTTTATTTTATTTTTGTAATGATCCGATGTCTATACGATAAAATCCTCAGCCAAGCGCAGAATATCGGAAAAACCGAAATACATTATATCATATACAGAAGTTTTCTTCCGCATTTTCTTCGAACATCTTTCAGATTTCAATTTCGGAATAATTCATTCAAAAATTGATTTGCTCTAGCATCGAACAGATCACGTGTCGAAAAATTTTCATTATTTAATTAGCAGCCCATGACTTAATATATAATGGTCTGGACTTTATCTCTAGTCCAAAGAATGCAAATTAAATTCAAAAATCTTTTAACCGCATGATTACCGACTTCTGAATCCTATAGCGTTATGGTATGCATTGCGCATGGCCAGTCGTCGCCCGTCTTATCGGCTGTTTCCATAGGCTCTCCTATCTTCTCGATCTTGTACCCTATAGTACATGTGGTACAGGGTGTATTAAGTTTGTTGGGGTGCACGTCCATAAATAATCTGAGACACTCAACGTTTATCGTACGAATCTATTCAGAATCAATTATATGCAGTTGATCGACATGTCCAAGAATCCATTTGATCCGTTCGAAAATCCAGAAACGCTCCTTATTCGTGAACTTAATTATCTAAGAATATTGGGAATATGCGGAACCGACACAACACTTGTGCAAGGAATGTAGTATTAAGGTTGTTGGTGTTACATTAATCATAGCACACGACCCATTCAAAAATGACCCATTCAAAATAGTGCATTGACAATGATACGCGAAAGCGCACTACCACAACTCAAAGTAATTGAGATTATGGTGTAGAAAAATTAGCAGAATAAATATTCAAAACTATATTTAAAAACATTAATGATGTTTTAAATTGCAAAGGTATGAAAAAACGTCACAACCTTTTCCACAACATTTTTCGTTAAAGAGAAATTCGCCTATTTATACCTATTATTTAGACGAGTCCTTAGTTTGTATGCCATTCTACTCGTTTTTAAAGTTCACTTTTAAAGACAGCAAACCTTCAATAAAGTAATTATTTAAACCTACATGTGAGTTATTAAAGTTTCACTTCACAGGGTTTTTTCCTCCCTAAATGAAAATAAATTTTGTGGTATGCAAACAGTGCGGCGTACACATATAAATTCATCGTAACTCTTTCCTTCAATCTTTGCATGGCATGGTGTGTGTGTTTTGTTATTTATTACTCTTTTCGACATTATTTTTTTTCTTCATTATTTTATATATACAAAGATGCATACCTATATATATATACACATACATATACATATGCATATACGTACATATAAATGTTGTTCTACTTTGCCAGTAAAATTAATTTCACTTCAACATTTTAAAACATGTTGGTCTATTTCTACAAAAGTACAGTTGTATGATGCATGTTTATATGTATGTACACACACACACACACACACACACACATAGATGTGTGTGTGTATATTTATGTATATTTATATCTGCAAAATGTTATAATGTGCACAAGTCAACATCAAAGTAAAGTGATGAAGGGAGTGAATGAAGAAATGAATGAACGAATGAATGAATGAATGAATAAATGAACGAATGAGAAACTTTGCGATTTGTAAAGCGAAAGAGAATAAGAGTAGGAGAGAGAAATAAAATATAAATTGAGGTTGTTCATTATGTATACATATGAATGTGGATATATGATGTATGGATAAATCCGAATCATATACTACCGAGCATGATGAACATGAACCCAAGCCAACTAGTACATTTAATTAGAATAGTTGAATAAAGTGTTAATATGTACGTTAGCTGCTGTTATCGTTATTTTCAATATTGTTGTTGCTTTCACTGTTGTTTCATTACGACGTTGATTGTTATTTAAATTAATAAATAGCGCTTTGCAAATTTCTACTTTTATTATAACAAATGAAACAAAAACTGACACTTGCATGCAAAATTTCTCAACATAGGCATCCAACTATTTGTACTTTATATTGATGCAGTCTTGCAATCTTAATAGTCTTACAAGTAGTCATCGAAAATTTGGCAGCATTAGAAAGGGGAGAGAAAATTAAATTGCTATAGCATTTAAAAAAAAAAGATTACCGGATGACAATAAAAAGTGACACTGTACTTAAAAGGAACCTAAACTGGCTGTTTTGGAACTATGTTGTCAATCTGAACATTTCGAACTGTTGAGCTTAACAACAACAAATGGTTAGAAGACATGTTAATTTCCAATATTTTGCAGTGGCTTTTATTTATTTCTGAAACGATCTTTCAATGTCCATGATTAGTTTTTCTATACCTAGTCTCTACCTAGGTTTTTGGGATACCGATGACACATTTCTATTTCTACCATTATGAGTCATTTCGGTCTGCATTTCGTGATTGCTAGAGTCACAAAAATGAAGATAAGAAGAAGAAGAAATTTAGCACAAAGATTCCTCAATGGAAATGGAAATACGGGGAATATAGTGGATGTGATTTGCCTATGTGCACGACCCCAATATGGAAGAAAGTGAAGCAGCTTCTCAAAAAACACCGACATTTTTTTTATATTTTCGTCAAAACAACCTTTACGTACAGTGCAGAAATGATGAAGTGTTCATTGCAATTTATGTCCAGTTACAAATAAATTCTAAATAAATTGAAATTAATTAATTGTGTAGGACATCGCATAATCAGCTCGTGAAATCAGTGGCCGTTTTTCCATTCATTCCGTTGTTCTTCATTTATTAAGTAACTTTAGAGCCATCATCAATTCCCACCAGCAACCAAACATAAATGAAGAATTTAGTAGTATATGATTCGGATTAACAATTTG
The DNA here is from genome assembly GCA_001077435.1 of Glossina morsitans morsitans. Classification (NCBI taxonomy): domain Eukaryota; kingdom Metazoa; phylum Arthropoda; class Insecta; order Diptera; family Glossinidae; genus Glossina; species Glossina morsitans. The sequence goes on from CCAG010012018.1 coordinate 6,233, forward strand.
CCTCTAAACGTACTCAAGGACTTATCAAAGGATTTCAGACTAAGCGGTAACGATTTCCAATATCTAGCAGCACGAACAGTGAAGCCTCGTTCGGCTGATGACTTAGACAAACGTAGTATTAAGTATATGGAAGGATTTGTATTCGATCTAGAGAACTGCAGCCGTTCAATTGAAACGCTTCGGTATTGAGTTTGAATGATTTCGTATAGGTAATAGGCAATCCAAATTTTAAATGATCGGGAAAGCAGAATTGTAAGAAAGCATGAACGAAGGAGGAGATGTAGTCTCTAAGTTGGACGTTAAAAACAAAGCGTGTTATACGGTCGTCAATACCTGGAAGCCTATCTATGGGCACCCAGAAAAGACTTCAATATAATAGTTAACATGCGTCTTGAGCAGCGAATGCAAAATCGTATGTTTAATATGTAGAGGCATATGTAGAGGTTTAGAGTGTACAGTCTTCGCAGCGTAAGACAAACTTTAGCAGAAGCATTGCTCATGTAAGGGTGAAAGTTGAGTTTGCGATCAAGAGCTACCTCTAGACATTGCATTGAGTCTACAAGATATCTACAGACATTTGTATATTGTTGTTGAATGACCCACCATTTGGGAATAAAGCTTTGGTGAACATTGAAGAATGAAGCTTTAATCTTACTGGAGTTAATGCAAGGCATATTATCTACCATCTTCTCCTTTTTTTGCAACTTATTTATGTTATTTAATTATCAGCTTATTTTTTTATTATTTCTATGTTACCACTGGTGGTATAGGGTATATTAACTTAGTGCGGTCGTATGTAACATGCAGAAGGGCTTAAGATGGACCCACCTTTATTTATACCGTTCGATTCCGAATCTGTATTTATCTAAGCCTGTCAGTCCATCTGTCCGCTTGTAAATGTCTGTCCATGAAAATTTGAGTTCAAGCTATAGCTCGTAATTTTTAAGTTATTTTGATGAAATTTGGCACGGTGACGTGTTTTCGCCCAAGGACGAACGCTATTGAAAATGGTTCAGATCCGTCCACTTTTTCGACCTCTGCCCATATAAGGCCCTATTCTATAAAGTCGTTATATGGAAAACTATGGACCGACCTGGGGCAATATTTGCACCTCTTCCCATATAGCGAAATCTGCGGTTCATACGACAGAAAGGTATGCTTTTGAATGCTTCAACGCTTGTTTTACCTATTCATATATAGATTTGCGTATTTTCAAATTACTTTTATTTCAATCTTTAAAAATAATCTCAAGGCTTGAGAATTCAATTTTAAAACTTTCTCAATTTAGCTAAATTCTGTCTATACATAAAAAAAAAAAAAAAATGGCAATTTTATTGAAAATCGATTTTATCTAATCTTTTCTTTTCCTTTTGTGCACATTTTCCATTCGCCAGAAATGGTTAAATTGTTCCAAAAATTTCAGCTTAAATTAATTTAATGAGAAATTTCCTTCTCCGTTGTTCTTACATTGAACCCCAAAAATAACAACGTTCCCTTCTTAACAGTTTCAATTGTTAATGTAATTATTTTAGAAAGAAGTAGAGAAAAACGAATCTATTCTTTTTTCTTTTAATATATTTCCTTAATGGCATTTGTCTGCTATGATAAAATTTAAAAGCAATTCATTGTCAATTTTATGTTTAATAGACGCCATTAAAATGAACATTATTTTTTTAAGACTTTGCGACAGAATAAAAACATGAGAAGGCAGGGCCAACGAATTTAATACAGGAATTTGCGTGAATTCTAAGTTTAGACACTAGGAGGCTGGAGATGTTCGAGAGCTCGAATCCATTGGCTAGTTTGCATAACTATGAAATACGCATCGCATGCTACGCAAACTGCCCGCAAAATCATAGCGAATTTGACGTTTCAAGCCGGTTCCTTCATATCTTTTAATCGTAGTTGAACTTCTTAAAGCAGATAATTATAAGATAAAAAGTAGAAGCTTGCTTATTGTTGTCCTGTAAAAAGATTGACGAGTTTGACAATAGAGGACGTTATTAGCGTCACCGTTAGGCGTGGCTTTCCAATGCGCCTCATTATCGTCAATTGTTCGCGACGTAGATTTGGGAGCTAATAAACAAAGAATGCTTTATTGGCCATTCGTCGGTTTAGGCGAACTGTCAACGTCAAAAATACTACACTCACATATTCATGGCACCACTATTTGTGTCTAACACGCTTTAAGTAGCTTCAAGTAATGGACCTGACTACTAAGAAACGTTACCAGCTAGGAAATAATTACAAAACGCCAAAAGTCGTGCTCTTGTGATTTTTCCACAACCGGATATTCGACATCGTATTGCAAAAAACGCGTCCTCCAAAAAGGAAACTGTACTGAACTGGAACCAGTATTCACAAGATGTTGTTTCCTGCTTTCAATCGCTGACCCATTGTCACTGTTTTTACATAGCAAAGCACCAGTTTCATGTACCGCTAACAACTGCTTTATTGGTAGCACTGTAGTCAGCTGCCAGTTACTCAGAAGGAACCAGACTTTCGATGAATTCGTTATTTTTGTATAATAAAAAAAAGAGAGAAGACAGCGTAACCATAAAAGATCAGAGATATTACAAGTATTTGTCGAGAGTGTTTAAGTGTCTACCTAGGACATCAATATGATTGCAACTCTTGCGTTAATCATTATCCATAGTTTCATAAAAACCTCGAACCGCTAACGGACGGATAGTCAGTCAGTCAAAACTGCACATAAATTGGAAAAAATGATTGCATTCTTGTTCGACTCCACATAGTATTGTTTAGATTTAAATTAAGTCTCCTACAATGCAATACAATAACAATATTTGTTACTTAACTATTTTATGCACATGTTGCCCCCATGTCGATTATTAATTTCTCTTATTGCCGTAATGTTGCATTTCCGATATCATGGTATTAAATATAATTTAACTGTCTTGAGATTATGAAAAATGAATTATTGTGCAAAACTTTAAATTACTTTCTCTATATGCACACAAAGCTATGCGTATATCATTGATTTTTTTTTTTTTTGGAAAGGGGGGAGAGGGGTGGGGGTGGCGGAGGGACACTTATTCAAAATTCATGAAAAACTTTATTTTACCATTGTTTTCAAACGCATTATACTTTTTTGTTGTTGTATGTTTTCAAGTTTTCCATTTATTTATTTATTTTTCTTTTTGTTTTTCTCATTTTTGTATGCATGCGTACTCTATACGTTATTTAAACATTTGGCTAAACCATGAATTCAAATGCATGCATCTACCTATATGTGGGCCTAGTGTGCTTGCAACACGATACTGTTTGTCCTCTTTTTTTAACGCATCAGCGTAGGCTCGTATAAGCACAGAGGAAAGACAAAGGAAAAAAGAATAATAACATAACAGCACGAGCAGTACATTATGTATTTGCATACTTTTTACGTAGTGATAAGTTTGACTCTTTCTCTGTTTCTCTTTTATGAGCATTATTTGTCTCCAGTTTAAAATGGCACTTGAGAAAGTATACGCACCCACTCGCACGTGCACACACACACACACACACACACACACACACAAAGAGAGAACGAGAGACAGTAAGAGACGCATATGTATACACAAGAAGAGCCACGCATGCACGCACACGTTCGCATATATGTTTTGTAAACACACTCTTACCAGAAAACCTCGTCAAAGTGAAAACTTTTTCCATTTTTCCATTTAGTTGTGTCGTATTTGCCTCCGGAGATACAAAAATAACAACAACAACAACAACGCCTAGCATTGTGCATACGAAACTAAGTAAAAACCACAGAAACGACAACAAACTGTACATTACCGCACACACATACATCAATGTACGCACAAAAATTTAAAACAAAAAGTAATTCGAGTAAAAAGAATAAATGAAAACGTCAATGGCGAGAAGTAAGAAAAAGGCCAGAATAAAAGTAATGTTGTGCAGAGACGGAAAAGTATTTTATGCCTAAGTTTTATAGTTACACTTACTGGTAAAGCATTAAATTGTTGTTGATGTGAAACTGACAAAACTCGTGAGAAAGAGTGGAGGGTGTAATGATTAGAAGACTTTTGCAACGGCCCACTCATTACCCGTCCATCTACACAACCATGTACCATACACGGCAAACGAGAAGCATTCTTTATGAACACATGTGTGCGTGTATAAATGCAAACAATTCCAATGCAGTGTGGATTTATATTTATCCAGCATACGCACATCCGTACGTTTTTTACGCCACTATTAGCATCAATCGTTTCACAGGCACCGACCACATTTATAACCAGAATTCAACAATAATTTAAATCAAACGCTTTATTTTTTAAGGACGACAACAACAAAGAACGCTAAAGAAAGAAAACTATTAAAGAACTGTTGTATAAAATCACATTAAAAATGTCAAGGGAAGATGAAAATATATTTTTATGTGAATACGTATATTTTCGGCAGTAAATATAAAAATGTGGACTCAAATTAAACGGGAACTACCCTGCCTTCAGACAATGTTGCTTTTCTTAAACGTCACAAGATCGTCGCTGTAATTTCTCACACCGTACAATATGGAATAGCTTGTAACTTCATATGCTTATACCATATGTCTGCAGTTGCAATGCGGTTCCCACAGTCTTAAAAATATGTACGTAAATATATTAAATCTGTCGTGAATGCATCCGTGAAAGAGTAATTCGCAAAAGTTTCATCTCCTGCTTTTCAAGTGTAGTCAGTGATGTCTTGTTCCAAATTTTGGGTGATGAAAATTGATACGAAACTACGCCGTCTTCTATTGTGACGTCATTACCAGAATCAGAATTACGCCAATATAGTATAATTTCAATATAGTTAATATAGCTGATGTGAAGGGATGTTCCATTGTTTGGAAATAATCAAAATAACTCCAATGAATCGAATCATTTGCAACTTATTACGTTTTCCATTCGTCAAATGTATGTCTTCACTCTTAGTAGTCTAGAAGCCTATCCTTGCCTGGTGAATTTTATGTGAGTTAACAGACCTTTTTTTGATAGAAAATAACTAAATTCAATGTCATTGGGCTTGGATTCCAATAAAAAATCCCGCGACAGATTTTCCAACCCACCAAAAGTAAATAAATAATATCGCGCGGTCTTTCTCTCTCTCTCTTTTTTTGAAAGGAAAAGTGCTTGCGAAATCTTTTCGCACTATTGCACATTTCAATATCTGAGTTGGAAATGATATTAAGACTTTGTTAGCCCAATCTTACTTTTGAACTTTTGAACTTTTGAAAATTCAGATCCTTTCCCGAGGACTTATAAGCGTGAAGGTGAACGTTGTTCGATATTATTTCTTTCATTAAATAGCATAAACCTAACTTTTTCTAAAAACAGTATATCAGCATACATACATACATTACATTAAAAGAGCAACGTTAGGGATTGCCCACGAGTGATTTGACAGATTGGAAGTTTCACTCGCAGAGACCATCGCTAAGGGGTAAAAATATACGAACGAGCTTGCAATCACAAATTTACCTAAAAAATTTACGAATTCTGGCTAAAAAAGCTACCATTTATACGTTTACTGAAGACGATGGATATTGAAAGTGCGTCTAAAAAACTAATAAAGTAAATTTTTCATTACTTCCCTCAAATGATTCGATAATGTAGCCTTACTGGCAAGTACATGTACAGTAATCAAGCCGCTATATTCTCTTGAATTGTATTAAAAAAAAATTATAAGCGTTTGCCTTCATCCGTTTTCAATAAATCAAAGCTACTAAAAAACAAGTTGGAATTTTTTGAATTTAAGTGATCGCTCGACTTTCGGTTGCGATCGACTCAGAAGCCGCTATCCGAAAGACGAATTTCGGATCTGTTATGCGTACCCGTAATAGACTCAAGCGTTATCAACCGTTTGGAATTTGTCAAATACACTATCCCGCCCGTCGCAAAGGAATTGGAGTCCTTTCGAAACTGTTTTGAAATATATTTTTCATGTGAATCGTAAAGGTGCAGGTAGATATATTATCTATATCCATGCTTTAGTTCAAATATTTTTTTACCTGGATGGACTGCACTTGCACTTGTCATTACATTGTCATTGTCACAACTTACATATCTTTGAAGCATATATTCTTTTCTCTGACGTATAAGGTAGAGTGACTTAAAGAAAAGATCTCTAAGGTTCTTTTTTTTTTCATTTTCTAACTGTGCTTATAATACTATTCAGCTGTGCTTACTTTCTAAGGCTATTCAAAAGTAGCTTTAGGGGTCATTTCAACCAGTAGAACAGTTTCGATATAATTTGGAATGTCAGCGCTCGTACTATACAAAAGCAATTTTCCTTCTTTGCGGCAATTCCTTCACTATTTTGCTTCACTAAGACATTAAAACGAATTTTCTGTAATTGCTAGCAATAGTTTATGGTTAACGGTAAGAAATGATTTGATCTTCAGCTTATTTATTGCGACGTTGACAAATGGGCTTTTCAGTTCCTAATTATTGCTTACGTGCTTACTAACTACTGTTTATGATCAAACCTTTAAAATTTTCATTTAAAGTTCAAAATATTTCTGCACTAACGTTAATCAATTAATTTCCACGTCAAAGAGTTAGAAAAAAAAAAGGCACTTGTGTTAATTAACTCTAACTGGCTCAAAGTTCTTCACTCAATTCTTTTGTCTTAAGATTAGTTTTCACGTACGTTTCCACCAATATTTAAATATATGGTATATGAATTTGGTGCGCTGTCATGCAATTGAACTAAAGACTAATAGTGAAAAAGCGGAATGGCTGACATTTTAATCTGCAGCTTTACTATTCATGTCTAGATTTGCGGAAAAACTTATTAGAAAAGATTCGTGACTTATTTTATCAATAAATGAATAAAAAACTATGAGGGAAAATCACATAAAGTATATATATACATACATTAGCACTATGTGTGAATGCTTGAAATGCATGTTAAATGCCAATGAATGCGCTGTGCATCGCATAAAATTCCATTTTACTACCGTCGGTATTATAATTAATGAAAAAACTTATGAAAATGTGCAAAATAAAATTTGAGAGAACAATTCAACGACTTACTTAGAGGGAGAACACAAAGAGATCATTAAGTGCAGACTATCACAATTAATTTAATCATGTTTCGTGTATTCAAAAATTTTCTTTGATATTTTTTCAAAAATGTGTAATCAATAAGGCGTGAAATTTCATTTTCGTATGTTCGCAGATTACTTTTCCTCTTTGCTCTGGAAATGTGATGCCTTTATGAAGACTATCCAGACTTGCAGCCGCTTTGTAAGCAATTTCGTAGAGACGCCCGTACTTACGAGGGCTTTTCCTTTGTGGTTTCCATGATTTAAAAGTCTTCTCTTATAACAAAATCGATTCTAGAGAGTTTTATTTTGAGTATTGCTTCGGAATACCAAAAGTTATACAAACTAAACAAATCCATGACAAATTTTGGTGCCACAATTAGTGATTGGGAGCAAAGCCAAAATTGTTGATGCTCTCTAACTTCTATATAATTTTATATCTAAAGAAATTTAGAGAGCGGCCGAGTACACAAGAATCGTGGTTACAAAGTCAATGTTCACGGACTCAAATCTCGAATGCGGTAAAGTTTATTGCAGTACTAGGTATAGTAGGTCCTCAATCGTTAAAGGCGCACATATATACACATCCACCGCCTACCTTTCTTTTTCTCTTTCCTCATTTCTTTCTGACCGTCACCGAGTTACATAAACAGGGGACATTTTCTAAGTGATTGAGCATATTAAAAAAAATCTTGTACTATGAAGACATTCTGGCAGTAGTAATTTGAAAGGTAAACAGCATAGATGCACAGCATCTACATACAAATTCCATATTTCTTGTGACAGCTACGAACAATGGACATAAATCGTCACCTGACCAAAAATGAAAACGTTTTTTTTCTTTTAAATAAATATAAAATTGGAAACAACTTTGGCTACTCGCAATGTATAGTGAGAAGTGATTCTAAGAGCCACATTTTACATCGTCTACGATTATCAAACATTGTTGTACCTTCGTGAAATTTACTCACCAAAAAACCAATCTTTCGCTATCAGATTGCAAAACGTCTCCTCTATTACTATATCACTATAAAGGCTTACTTGAAAGCGAGCAGTCTGTCGTACGTGTGATGGAGTTTGCACAAGGTTGCCTCATTTTTTATTTACACGCTTCATTTGGGATTATTACCCTAAGCATGTCCGAAATTTTTCTTCTTTCTTTTTGATGCTACCTCTGAACACGTATCTTTAATCAGCCAACACGTGTAATTTTTCAACACAACTCGCATTTGGCCTATCGATCCGGCATGAATTCACGGTCTTCAAACCAACTGTAAAAAAAATCATTGCGAAAAAGTGACGACGTGCACAGTTAAGTGTTAGGGTGGGAAACAGTTGAGGAGGAACATCACTGCAGCAGTTGCAAGAGACTCCTTTTTCTGAAAACTTTCTTTTGACGGAAGATAAGCCACTGTCACGAAGCATGTTTAACAAGGATAACTCTGCCACGAGCAATATAGATAGTCCAAGTTTTGAACCTAAAAAAAAAAATTAATCTATTTGTCTACGGTATATAAGGATCTACAGGACTTTGCTATAACATTTTGTCTGGTTAGCTTTGAGGGGAAATTGAAAGATTTGGGTTGTTTTTTAGACACACTTTTAAGTTGTAGTGTAGTCTGAGAAAGAATCGAATTGCAGTGAATGAAATTACCTGGGCAGAACCCCTAATTAAAAACCTTTTCTTCTCAGAAAAGACGTAAAGGGATGCGATGGTAATGTCTACAGATGTCAACAATGTTTGAGTGCAATAACATTGCATAACATGCCTTTGGACCCGCGAAGTAGTATTTGTAATAAAAACTAAATTTAGCGTACGAAAAAAAGCTCGTACTTGATGTACGCTGTAAGTTGCGTAGTACGTTATATTTACAAATTTTGATATATAGTGTGGTGCAGACGTAATTTTTTAATGTAGAAGTGTATCCCCTTTTTGCGTTACAAGATTTTGAAATTTGTCGATATCAAAAGTTTCAGTGTGAATCGCATGTAAGTTCTTTCTCGTTAGTCACTCGTGTAACTGTCGTCGAACGTGCAAACGTAATTAACTGATTGAAGACGAGAATATATATGATTTTCATTAGTGGGTAAGTAATAAAAAATTTTAAAATTCACACTAAACCATAATTAGAAATATTGTAAACTTTTTTTTCCCAAATTTATGCAAAATGTTGAATGAAAATTCACTCATTTAAATGAAAATTTCATGTTTTTATAATAACTTATCTAACAAAGCTCACAAGCAATGGCAGCAATGGCGGCAACTGCAACTGCGACTGCATCGACGAGTTGATATTTAGTTGATGTATTTTGTAATATTTTCACATTAATTTATTCATGGTTTTTACGGCAACACGTTGAGCTAAAACGTAATTATGTACGGATATAAGTGCATAACGTGGTGTTTTTATGTCATTTATAATCCAAAAAATATAATATACGCCTAAAAGTATACAGCGAATGATAAAGTGTCACTCGACTAAAATGGGCGAACGGATGTGACACATCTAATTATTTATTACAATTAAATTTCATCCTCATTTATAGTTTTCTATGCACATATATGCATATATATGCATATATATATATTAGGTGTATGAAAAAATCTCTCTTGGAATTGGTTGCTTTACAAAACATATCAACCTCGTTCATTGCTGCCGCCCATTTGTGCTTGTACACTGTACACACACATCTTGTAGCTATTTGCAAACTGCCACCGAGTTTATATCAAAATTTTAACGAATGGATATGGACAAACAAGACAATTTGAGTGCGGTTGCATGCAATAAGAAAGATAGAGAGGGAAGGAGCTAACTGAAGAATAGAAAAATTCAATATGTGTCATTTGATTACATTCCTGAAGTTGCTATTAAAGTAACGGTCATCTTCGCCAAATTAGTAGGTGCAAAGGAAAACAGACTTTGCAACGTGGGTTGCTCCACGATAACTTCTCACACCTTTTGCAAAGCCGAATATTTGCGAAAGCGCATTTAATGATATTTCAAAGGAGTCGTCTGCTGGAAAAGGTTCACGATGAAACTGTTACATCTAAGCAATATGAACCAAATGACGTGCGTGAAGAAAAATAATATGTGCGGAAATCGCAAAGAGATTTTGCTTAATGATAGCACCCGCCTGACTGAAGCAAAAGCAGCCAAGCAAGCGATATTCATCTGGGAGTGATAACTTCTCTCGGTTGCGATTTGTTCTCCCGACTTTGCTCCTTTTAATAAGCACTTGTTCAAGTCGCTACAATTATGTTTGGCATATCAGCATATCATAAAGGTTTAAAATCGAACGAAGAATCGATGACAAGTCTTCTCGAAACCACCAAGTTTCTACCCGATAAGTGGCATACTGCGATAGATAGAAATTTTGTAAGAGCTATATTTTAAAAAAATATGAATTTTAACAAAATAGAGAAAGAACTTTCACATAAACCTAACAAGAGGGATATATTTATGTGTTGCGCATTAAAAATAAAAAGCGCTTTTTTCATTTCCCCATCAAATATTTCGGCTTTAATATCATTCATGAGTTTAACGTAATACTTCCCATACCATATTTTTTTGGTGAACTATGTACGGAGATGTGCGTGTGTGTGTTTCTTTGTATAGCGCCGGATAATGCAAATTTAACCAAAATATTGTATAAAAGCATAAAGCGGTCGCGGTATGCCATCACCCGACTGTGATGCCGCCTTTTGTTAATATTCATAATAATTATATTTCGTAAGTAAACATTTTCAAGAATCGTAAGCATGGGTAATAAAAAATAATTTAAAAAATTGTTTAAGGCTTAAAGCGACTTTTAAAAAATGTATTCTGCTTGGCGCAAACTCTTTGCGCTACACGTAACTCTGCCATAATTTACCAAAACTTTACATAAGTTGCAAGTGAATTTTTACTAAACACTCACTACTCAGAAAAGAAATTTTCCACTCTGATGTAATGAAGAAGAAATATACAAGTTATGATAGGTAACAGTTCGCTTCTCGCTCGAAGAAATGTACGTTTGCCGTCGATCATCTCCGTTTTGCTAGAAACTATAAGTTTTCTTTATTGAATAAATTTACACATAGTCTTACATTCTGCATATATGTATAACGCATATAAAATCCTCCTACTATGTTTGGTTGTTATAAAATAACTTTTTCGGTGAAAATGCCACATAGCAAATTGGTCAATAATGCCCGGGACTGACGCGTAAAATAACCTCTGCAAGAAAAGTACCATATTATTTTTAGGAAGCACGATCTTATTTCAGAAAGCATGTTACAAATAGCAGTTGTTTACGTGACGTCACTATTCTCATTTTCAAAACAATGGGAAAATGTTCATGAATTTTGATGAATACAAAATACTGCTCAAACTCAACATTGGATTGGAAAATATTTTGGCAACACTTGTCCCTCGAAAATAACAATTTATCAGGGGTTATTTACTTCGAACGGTATCATACGCACGTCGTTGACGCTACGTGTAGAAGGTGCCAAAAAGAAGCGCTTACACAAGAACATGTCAGAAAATTATTCTCGATATTTAAAAAGTGAGGCTGCAAGAAATAGCTGACATCCTCAAAATATCAAAAGGCAAAGTATTCCCTGTTTTGAAAATTTAGGCAGAACGTTCACTCACAGACAGATGAACATATTAGTATTTCAACCTTGAAATTGGACTTTCTGCTTCACCCATAGTATTCCCAAAGGGTTGGTCTGCAGCCAATGTAGTCTGTTCGCAAATTTCTCTACAAAAAAGTATCGAAAAGTACTCAAGTGATTGTGTTAGCCAAGAAGTACACTATCATCATAACGTCGCATTTTGTTTATTGAATATTTTTTCTTTGAATATTTTTCTTATTGACGAGTGTGTATTCTATAAAGGAAGGAAATTTTTGAGCGCATGGCGAAAGGGTTAAAAAGCGATACTCATTCGTCTGATATGATAAAAAATTGTGTAGCGGAAATTAAACGGGGTCGTACAAACCGACTTAAACGAAAAGCACATCAGTCAAACACAAGTGTTATTACTCGAGCAATCGTTGATAAAGTGGAAAATCGCCAATTAATTTGAGACAATTTAGCTGAGTAAATACGACAAAGAACAAAAACGGAGAAGTCTTCGAGTAAAATCTTCCAAATTAACAGCCCCTGAACCATTTTAAAACATGTATATTCGAGCATCCTTAGTTAACTTAGGGTTTGGCAATAAACCGCAGAATGGACTGATCCCGGTCTGTCAATTTCTAAACAAGCAAAATGGTCAAAATGTTTTTTTAGCGCATTGCATCGCATCGTACATAATTTTTTGCAATGAAAAAATTAAAATAATTAAAATATGAAATGTAGGGATTCTACCCCCTACATTCTCAAAATCGTGTCTACCTAAACCTGAACAGATTCGTATTTGCACTTTCCTTCAAATTATGAAACAACGGCAAGCGTACATATTTTGAATACTTCCCGTAAAGCCGCCTAAGTGTTCACATACAGGAATTCAAGAAGCACTAGGAAAAGAATATTGAACTTACATTACTACGTAATAGAAGCGATTTCAATCAAACGCTTACGTTCTTTCATTAAGTTGGCTTAGCTCAATTAGTTACGCGTTCCTGCCATTATATGTAAAAATAATACGATTTTAAATATTTACGACAAGTGGTGTATGCGAGACGGTGCATAGGGCAAGTGGAGGGAATTTCGTACCATCTTCTCATCAAAGATCATCCATTAGCCACTGACGGATATCAAAATATTTCGCCGAAGCCAAACATAACTTTCTTCTTGCCACACGTGGCTCCATGTAAATTAGGATTGTGGAGATATGTGCAACCGCTAAAAGGAACTAAGAGAGATCAGCTTTTATACTAAGTCGATATTATTTTTCAACATTAAGAAGAGAGTAGGAAAAAATTTGCAAACCATAGTTTACATATATTTATGATAAGCGTCAGGCTATTTCTTAATCTATTTCTAGTAACTATTACTTTGGCCACGGATATGACAATATCGTGTTCAAATTTAGCAAAACCAATGAATGTTTTTGCAAGCCAGTTGGTATTGATAATGGCTCAAGTCGGTCAAACGACACGTCTACAGTACAACCTAAACAAAGGACAGCCCAATTTTCAAAAGTGAAAAAACTTTTTTTTTACTTATTACCCATCTACTACAACAATAAAAAGCTGCCCACTTCGTAGATAAAGTAAAATAAAAATAAAAGGTGATGATATAGAACCTGCATAAGAGTGAGAAATATATCCAAGCCCATTCAATATCATAATAAATTTAAGAGAGAGGTGATGATGTAAACGATTCGGCCAAGACCGATTATAATTTTCTTGATTTTTTTAGACTTGTGGGTGAAAAAATCTCGATTATATATTCATTAATAGATTGCACGTGACAAGCTTTAGTTTAAAGAAAAACAAGGGGACTAAAAAGTTACGACTGACGCTCATCATCTTAGCCTTTTGGATGAAGCTTTTTACGCCAGGTTGCCTTTCGAGCAGCAAAAACTCTTACTCTTAAATTACAGAACGATTCAGTTAGCGGAAGGGTAAGCCCAACAATTACTAATCATTAACTTCTTAGCCTGTAAGACGTATGACACCTTCTTCAACTAAGCCCCATCTTTTTCTTTAAGAAACATTGTGAAGGTGAAAAGACGTCCAAATGCACGATAAAGGATGACGTACAGGATCCGAGCGCCACAAAAAAATGTAGAAATGTCGGTAAAGTCCACAAGACATTTTTTAGTGCAGTTAAGAATTAAGTCGATGACTTAGTGACGTATTTGTTTGGGGAAGCGTAACTAGCCATTAAAAAAGGTTTAGTAATGAAGCCTTGTTGCAACAATTAATTTATGTAAGTGCTTCTAAGAAAGGGGAATGAAATAAGGCCGTCTAAGAGACGAAGGTATCTTATTGTTCCTGCTCAACTAACAATTTGGAACATAATATGCGTCGAAGGAAAATTTGGTACAAAATTTCAGAAAATTCCAACAATGTCCAACTAGCTTGACAAGAGTCCCTGCGATTTTTTTGTTAATCCGCGAGCCGAACAGAACTGAAGGACTAAAGGACAATGTTTTTCAATAGCTCTTAATAACACCCAACCCTGTGGTAACAGCACGATTCCTTGTGATATCTTTCTATATACAAAATTCAATAGAGCGAAAGAAGACAATCACCAAACTTGAAAATGCCTTGTCGTATATACACAAAACACTTCGGACGCAATGGAACGAAAGCTGAAGATGAATTATTTTTTGAGAAAATTAATATTTCTCAAAAAGAAACCCAGGCACTAGTTTAACGAATGGGCGAGAAGAACTGGAAAACTTTGGGCTATGGTAAAAATGTTTCCGATGGTTCAAATAAAATGCCCATCGATCGAAAAGCGAACGGGATACTACCATGGACGCTTATCATCATTTTTTGAAAGTAAGTATTACTGTTCGGATGCGATTTTTCTTTGAACAAAGATAACCAAATTGTTAGCGTTTATATTGTAGCACTTGTTACTTTTTCTCCTTATTTTGCAGCGACTTCTGAGAACAAATAGATAAAGGCACTCATTGAGTACGCCTATTGTTGGATTATCACGCTCAAGGAAGATAATGTTGAGGCGATCCTGCCTGTTTTAGATTGAATGGATGGAGGACCTATTTATGATTCCGTTCTTTAAAGTTGCTGCACATTTTCAATCAAAAATACATTGTCCACCATATTCAGAAACTAATTGACGACGAAGAGTTGTAGCCACTGCAGTTGGAATGCTACATATTCATATTACATTTTACATTAGTGACGCGTACTCTACGAAATGTAATGAACACACATTTTCTTTTGTGTAAAAACGACTTCAAGTTCATGAGACCACCTCTTGATAAATCGCAGAGTACCTCTGGCTTTATTAACCATCCCACGTATATGTAGACGGAAAGGGATCTTGGGACTCAAAATAACACCTAAATTTGTAAAATGTGGAACATCTTCAATGATCTCCACACGTATGTTCTACGTAGTCCATACAGGTGAACTTCTACAAAAGAGTTTTTTTTACATTTACTTAGAGTAACAGACATGAGATTGACTTTGGTCCAAGTCAATAAGCTTTTCAAGTCTTGTTTTAGAAGTTTCTAGTAGCAAATGCCAGAGACATTAAGATATGTGAGTATTGAAGGCAAATCATCTATGAATAGAATGAACAGATAGGTGACTACCCTGTAGAGCTCCAAAGGAAACTGTTCTGTCTTTAGATAAGGTTCCATTAAAACTGACACGTTGAATACGGTCTTTGAGATAAGAACAGACCCATATAATCAAGATATCCAGAAAAGCCAGAAAGCAAGTTTAAAAATAAGCAAGTTGTGGCTTACTCTACGCCTTACTGTAGTCAATATAAATAACGTAAGTTTGCAGATTTTTGGAGAACCCTTTGAAGATATAAGATGACTAACGTAACAGATTTATTACCGTGGATGTACTGGTGGTAATACCACGTCGACATGATGAAATAATAGTATTAACCGAACATGATAAACGTTTTGTTACCAAGTTCTCTAAATAGCACATTGAGCATGTCTATAGCCCTATAGTTTTCTATGTCGTTTTTGCATACAGAAACAGTGAGCCTCGCAACAATTTGTGAGGATACAGAAAGTCCATGCCATCCAGAATCGGGAAATACTTTAAGGACACAGAGCCATCTCAAATTTTCTGATTCGGGTAAAGGTAGTTAGGGAAAGTACTGTACGACTAAATGGAATAGCATTACTCTGAGTATGTGAATAATTTTGGAATAAGTTTGCTCACATCCGTTGAGTCATCTTATTGACATTAACGTCCACACAAAGAAGTTTACCGGGTTTCTCTAAAAGTTATCCCTCGTCCGTTGTAAATACGAGGAGTAGAATAATCTACTCATTACCATGAATATGTTTTTCTCAATGGCCTAGGATGACAAATCGATCAGAGAACCACTAATTTTAAATTTTCTAAAAAGTCCGTCTTTATGGCTCCTTATCTTCTTTAGTTCCTTATTAAACGAGACTCAACAATCCTCACTATTTTTCACTGTGGGCCAAGCCACGAAAGGCAATATTGCGTCTTTGATCGTAATTATTCGCTATCCATCTTAACATAACGATAAAATTTGCTTTTTTTAAAATGAACTCTTTGGTTTTAGCTCTATGACTATATTATATTAGAAGAATTACAAAATACACTTAAGACTTAACAATCTGCCATGTTGATTAGGGACTTCACGTCTTAACGTTAGTAGACAATTAAATGAATGTAGTATCTTCCCACTACAAATAAGTTTCGTGTTAAAGTAGATATCAAGATATTTAAAAACCCTTTCGTCCGTTTGTGTAAAAGTAGCTTTTTTCTAGCTTTCTCTAGTTATTTATTAAACACAAAACATTCCTTTTGAAATAAAAAATACTGTTAGGAAAATCCAACACTTCATGATTTGAATTTGCATGGAAACTAGCCGATCTGCTTAGCAACCAAATTCCAAATATAAAAAAAAAAATACACATGCATTTGTGCCTGGCTCCTGCAGCTTGCAATTGTCGAAGGAACTACCAACTCTCAGATTATTTCGCGGAAAGCCCGATTAACAACGAAGTTAGGTGCTGATAACTTGCTTATAAAAGGATATACAAGCAGAGTATTTATGAAAGTCAACTTAATTGTCAAAGGTTCCTCCAGCGTACACAAGTTCCGGTGAGTAATTTGTGAATAGATCTCCTGAGAATAAAACCTATGCTATTCCAAAAATAACAGTTCAATGGTACGAGCTTAATTTCAAAAGAGATTGAATGGAAACTTAAAATCATAAAAGGGCAGATTTACGTTACAAAACCAGGTAGCAGACAACTTTCTCCTTTTCAAAAGACCATTCAACATACGTCGTTAGCAGATAAGACTTCTTGGCCATCGTAATCTTTTCATATATGTTTGATATAATAAACTAAAAAATATCAAAACCTAAACCTTTGGATGCTCTTGGTATAATCCACAATGTTAGTTATATTTTTAAACAGTCCTCTTACCTAGTATTGGATTTTAAAAAAACTTACCTTAAACTTCTATTATGTGAACTTTACAACAAGTTGGTCCATTTTACGTTCCACAGTTACGCCAGCAATCTTTATTATTGAAATATTTCATTTTCTACCCGAGATCCTTAGCTCTCCCAATAATATTCAAATTATGGGATTGAGTTTGCTACCTACGCATCCAGGTGCGATTTTTCCTTTTATTACTTAACGCAATTGAACTATCGAAGAGAGCTAAAGTTGCATGATTGGAATGGAACACCACTCTAGGCCTGAATAATCTTCTTGAACAGCGTGTAAGATCCCGCACGGACAAGATCAAAAATGCAATCAATTTCTAATTTAGGCCTTGAGTTTTCGATTAGTGAAAGAAGATGAAAGAAGTAGGAAAGTAAAACAAAATATCGCGAAGAAAGATTTCATGTATATTTCTTGTCAGTGGTTGCAAAGCGAGCCGACACGAGTTTTTATGGCGCTGTTAATAACAATAAATTTATATTTGTACCTGCAATGATCTGGTTTAATTCGCTGATGGATACCGCACTACCAAAGGCAGGTAAAAGCAGGTACCTCTAAATACGCCTCCTAGCATTATTACTGCCAATACCGCATTGTTAGAAAATAGCGTTTACTGTTTGACACGTGGATATGATGGCGTTAATTCGTGTTTTCCCTTTGGCGCGAAAAAGGTATAATTTGGATTAGATGGAAAGAGCAGTTTGGTAAGTTGGTCTACGGTGTTGTTTAACATTGGGAAAGACAGCGACAAACGTGCTGTCAGGCGAGAGAATAAATGATAGAAATCGATTCCCTCCTTATGTCCCGAAACGCACAATTTTTGCGATAGTAGCTACAGCGAACGGGCATATATTGGACGTTAGAGAAATTCCAAAGTAGAATGCATATCCCTAACCATAACTAGACAGCAACGGATGCATTTGAAATCGAACCCTATTGGGGGAAAGGTACAATACTCAGTAAATTACGGAATTCAGAAATGATGAAAAATTAGTTAATTCACTAAAGTTTGTTGTTTCGCTTTCCCAACATTGTAGTAATAAAAATGTTTTAATTACTTAAATACTCGCCTTTTCTCATAAGTGCAAGTAAGTGTGAGTCTTTTCTGCATGATCGTATTTTTATTAAAATTACACCATAACGAAACGCAAACACGTATCAAAAATTCGAGTTATCACTGGCAGACGATAAATAATTATTTCATGTAAGAGCCTTTCTATATCTCTATCTGGGCCAAAGAAGTTCAAATGCGAAAGGAACCCACTCGAAGTACTTAACTGATTTTTTTTATATTGTATTATGTTCTTCTTTAATTGCGAAAGCGTAATGTGGTTGGTGTAGCGGTTGTGACGCCCAGTGAAATACATCGTAAATCAGCAATAAATATAAAATCTCTTATGACTCAAGTTATCTCACATAATATTGTTTGAAGTCTAGTGATACGAAGATGTAAAAAATATGTTACTTTTAAAATCATTTATTTTACAGTGACAGTAAGTTCTGTGATAAAAAATACTTTGTCGCAGCTTAACACTTTCTGCTCTTTATGGGTAAACTACCGTTGCAAAGCCGTCTGACAGGAACATACTGAGCTGCACTCACACTGGTTTAATGTGTTCATAGGTGATTAGCGATTGCAGATTAGAAGCCACAATAACTTCAGCTTAAAGCTTATATGCAGCGGTAGAAGAGTGCTTGTGCGGTACACAGCGGGAAAAATAATCTGCATGGATATAGATGCTGTTGCATAACAGAAATCAACGATTTAACAGATGCTGCATTACATAAATAACAAAAATATTGTTAGCCATTTGGAGCATGTCATATCAGCAAATTTTCGTCTTTTATTACCAACAAATTTGGTCAGCATCAATAGCGACGTTAGAGTGAAAAGCAGTGACTCCATTAATATTGATAACAATAATGTTAAAAAGGCTACCAAACTAAGGTTGTTCGCATAAAAAATGCGCTTGCTTAGCTTAATGCTGAATCGATCGAATGCTAACTCTTGCCGTAGACGTTGCATTTCTTTGAGCATGATACGTGCCTCGTTTCACAATATGCTGCATTCATTAATAACTGCTAACGTCATCATATCGAGTATCATTTTACATCACTGCGACTCTTTATTGAGCCTTTCATTGAATGTAAGTGCGGTGTTGAACGCAATCGAGTAGCATGGCATTGAAAGGGCAGCGCTATTCTAAATTGCCAATGAAATCGGAATGAATATGACCATCAATTTACTTGTAGTGCATACTCAACCATTAAAACACAATAGCGGGGAAATTGTAATGCTTTGGTTCATAAGTTTTGTTGCGTAAAATTTTAGCTAAGAATAGTACATATATATAGCATCTATACTAAAATCAAGTGAGCATTGGTAACTGAAATTTGTTATGGCCGAAGTAGATAGAGTTAACGGCAGAGGAGCTGAAAGTAGATACACAAGGGAATGACCGACGGTAGCTTAACGGACACACGTACTATAGCACGTTTACAATCACGAAAAATACTTTCTATTTTTACTATAAAGCAAATCTTTATATTGTTACATTTATGAATACGAATTTATAACCAACTAAAAAAAGGTTAATTGATTGGAGAGAAAAACTGGCAGCGCAAATTCAAAACTCCTAAGACTACTTATAAACTAATTTTGACATAACGTGTTAACAGGTAATACCCTATTACACATATTATAGAAATGCGACTAGTAAGCGAGCACTGGTCGTTTAGAGACGCCTACTCAACCCAGTGTGGATGTGCTTTCAATTCTTCTTTTTCTTCTTTTTCATTTCTTTTTATTTTCTAATGTCATCTGAGCTTTACTGGGCTGAATGCTAACCATCCCTATCCAATGGTCTTATAAATTTTTCTTCAGAAATTGTGAAAATTGGCACGAATTAAGCTGAACGTTAGTCCGAAAGTATTACATATTTAAATAGCATAGCAGCTTCAGGAGATCAAAATGCTTGCATGTTTAATTAATTTGTTTTCGCATTCAACTACAATTAACAATAGGTAGCCAACAACCACCAGTGCGCTTAAGAGTTTCCACATGCACATTAAGACAGGGATCTCCAATCACTGGGACGCAGTTACTTAGCTTAGTGATTAATTTTGCTGCATTTATTACCATGTAACGGAAAACTCGTGACGTTTTTCTCGGTAGACAGCTTTAGGGTCGCATAACTTAGATAAAACGAATCCTTTCAACATAACGCGTTTAGAAAAAAATTAAAAACACAAGTAAATTTGAAAATAAGATGGAATTCTGAAAAAGTTCCCTCAATTTTACAATGTCATTCCGATCAACGTGATAACGCTTCGAAGGATTATGAAAAAATTGGCGGTGTTTATGGTGAAAAGACGCTTCGTTAGAATGGCAGCACCGGGATAGTTTGCTCTGGAAGTACCCATGTATTGAGAGGCTATGGTCAACCAATTCTTGATAAATTTGACGGAATCTTTCAAAATATTGAGGAAGACCAAACATCATCTTATGACACCGCTACGAAAGTGAATATAACTAAAAAGCAGTTTTGAACTATTCTTGTAAGCCCGTATACGAAAACAAACTGTACAGACCGATTTTTCGTCTGCAAAACGGTGTTAAATAGAAATGAAATCAAGTGATATGTGAAGAGATACAAAATGTTCGTGTAAAATATGTATAAAGCTGTACAAACGCTAGAGATGCTCTGTCTGCTAACACGTAAGGTGTATATATGTGTTTGGCGGCTTCCAAAATTTACCAGCAGCTGCAGCAATCTGGCCAAACGGTTGATTTGATTCAACGCCACCAATAACTAATGCGATTAAAGTAAACGATCGAAATAGAGCGTCTGGAATGGATTAATATGAAGTCAATAGGAGCAATGCCAGACCAGACATCAACTTCCAAGTGACTCGGCAAAAACTTTCTGTGTTCTTGAATGGATTGAATTCTCAACGGATAATAAATCGTTGTCTGCGATTCAAAGTCCGATTTTTGGTGTATAATTTTATAAAAATTATTCAATTTTAAGACATCACTATTCTTAACACTCTTACAATCTCTCTCTCGACAGAGTTTGTTGCCACTACTCTTGCGTTGTTTGAAAACTTTGTTGAACCTGAAAATATCTCACAGACAACCAGGGTTAGGATAAAATATTTGATTAAATGATAATAATAAACTATATATCTTATCAGCGCCCTAATGGATGGTTATTGCTTATTGCTGCTATTTTTTTCTTCTCTTATGTTCGTAAATTCGTCATAATTATTATTGCATTACGTAACAATTATGTCAACGTCAAAAGCAGTGTCTTTAATTATAACTATAATATTCACGCACACAAAAAAGGGCAGAAAGCTTCTATTAGTTGCCGGGTAGTATCGTCACTGTTATTCTTACTCTTTATGTTTTTCAAAGTTACGTTGGTATTACTTGCCGTATGTTTCTTAGTTGTCAATGTAAAATGAAGCTTCTCAATAAGACTACGTACCTTTAGTAAATGCCATAAGAGAAATGAATTAAAAACGTAAATGTGATTGACAGAATCTGGACTTTTTTGGAAATCCCTCCCAACTCTGTTTTTGGAATTGAACATGTCCTAAGCTATTCGAATTACCTGAACATTGCTTCTTTGGAAAAAGTCCTGAGAGAGAGACGTAATTTTGCTAACTAAAGGACATGTGAGAGGTGCCTCGTTAAAAAAAAGCATTGTGACATTTCCTAATTCAATCAAAGGCACTGGTAGTTCGAAAATGAACCAAAATTTTGCAAAAGATTCGTTTTATATTATGCTTCGCAGACTTGCGACTCAATTCTGAAAATTCCGATGTTGAAAGCTCCTCTTTTGTGGAGATTGTCAAGTGTCTGGTAATTAAATCAGATGCCCGCTGATAATAAAGCCAAAGAAAAAGCACGCTAGCGAGTGACGAAAGCGAATTTACATAAAAATGTTGACCCAAACAAATTGAAAATAACAAAAGTACAATGCAGAAATGATGGTGTGGTGGTATTAGGTTGCTACAATAAGGAGGTGTTCTGGAAATGGATCAGTTGTTGTGTTATGAGGTCTTCACGTTAAGCACTCTACGCTGCGCAAATCCTGTCCAGCTTACCTGAATAAGTTAAGATTAGTGAAACGGAAAATCGGTTGTGATGGGTCAATATACTTGCGGTGTTAACATGAAAGCACCCTTGAGAATTATTTATGAAAATCATAGGAGATTAAAGCTTTGTTATCTTAATTGGTGGAGCTTCCACGAAGGCGAAGATTGACTGCTTCAATTTCTTGTTGCACACTCTGTCGGCTGATGTTGTCTGCATAACTGAGACTTGGTTCAAAACGCACATGAACGGTAGGTTTTGTGAAATTGGATGTTATAATAGTAGTATAGTAGTGCCAGGCGGTACCTCCTGTTATATTAATCAATGCTTGTATCATAAGACGGTTATGAAGTATGAAAAAGACAGTGTTGTCGAATATCTTGGCGGTAACATATCAAAATGCCTTGTGTTATGTGCATATAATCCACATGTAAGTAACTGTTTAGATGTTGTTTTCGGGCTTTAGATGACATTTCTATTTCCTATGAGAACATTATACTCTGTGGTATATACGCAACCAGGCTCCGTAATTTGGCATATAGAAACTGGCAAAATTGTCCTAACGGGCATTATTGGGGAACGTACCGTAGGAATAGGAAGAAGGCGCATGTTGTTGTTGCACGACAAGGAGTATGAAGAGACGATATTGTCGTAAAAACTTCGATGTAAATGTTCCTTCCAAAGTATTGTGGAGGAATCCCCCAGAAATTGGTATTAGTAAGAGCCCGCCAGTGTGCGAAGTTTGCCCTGGTAGATCGAATGACTACTTCTTGAGATCCAATCGTGCTGGTGAATCATGATGCATTGTATCGACACAGTGAAAAGTTTGAATTTAGTGCTTTCACAAATGAGGAAGTGTGGCAATCGGTGCGTTGTATCAAATCAAATACTATCGGGCATAACAATATTAGCATCTGGTTTTTGAAATAATTCTTCTTCTTCTTCTTCTATTGGGAAAACGATATTGTCACTTTTTCCTGAAGATTTTCGCCCAATTAGTATCTTTCCTATTTTATCGAAGACTATGAAGTGGTTAATGAGCGATCAGACCAAAACATTGCCACTTTTTCCTGAAAACTTCCGCCCAATTAATATCCTTTCTGTTTTAGCGAAAATTATGTAGTGGTTGATCACCGCTCACATTACGTTGCACGTGCATACGAGGAGATTGCTGCGGGCTAATCAATCGAGCTATAAACCCGGCCATAGCTCTAACACGACGATGCTTAAAGTCTTAGAGGACATTCGCCCGAAATATGATAAGGGCAATTTGACTATCCTTGTAATTATCGATTTCTACAAAGCTTTTGATACAGTTGACAACAGTTTACTGCTGCGACAGCTTGAGTATTATTTTGGGTTTAGTCCGGCTGCGATTAAAGTGATCGGGTCTTCTTTGGCTATACGGTGTCGACGTGCGGTTGTTGGTTGGTTATCTTCCGAATCCAAGATGATCCCCTCTGATGTCCCGCTGGGGTCCATTTTGCGTTCTATTCTGTTTAGTACTTTCAACAATGATTTGGTGACTTGTTGCCACAACGGTCGCATACACTTATTTGCAGATCGTGCTCCGGTCTACCAGTCGTGCCCGCGCGAGAGGAGGGACTGGTTCAACGTATTGATGAAGATTTGAATCGCATTACCCTATGGGCTGAGCCTAACAACTTGAAGCTGATTACTGGTACAACTAAAGTCGTGATTATTTCGCTGATCCCTTGTGACCTCATTTCCTCGCCATTTGTTAAGGTGCTTGGGGAAGCTATTGAGTTTGGTCATATTTGGTATTTGATGACATAAAGACTGTTCTTTGTTTGCGTCGTAAAGTTCTGAAATGCCGTGTCGCTTCGGACTAAAACAATCGTAAGCTTGAAGGGCTTTCGGGCTTTAGGGCTGACTATTAAAGTTTTCTATAATCTATAAATTATGATTAATTATAATTGCGTCTTAATATTGTTATTGAGCCATACTTTATTAACTTGTTGAACTATTTTATTGTTGTTACTGTGCCGGAGCAGACTTGTAGTCTTATTGATGCATTAATATTAGTTATAGTAGTAATTATTGATATAGTTATTGTTAATACACTTAACTAAACTTTTAGTTAATTGTTGCAATTTTCAAACTTTCACGACAAAACTAGGTCTGTAAGAGTATTAGGACATTCCCATTCACAGAAAGAAACCTTACCGAACTTGGACCACATATACCTATTTTTGGATACCACACCATATAAGGATTTCTCCAATATGCTTTCAAGAAAAGTATGCCTTTGCGTAACTTTTGCTGTGTTTTTACCAAAACTAGCAAATAACTCTATTAGGCGAAGTGGAGTAGATTATCTACAACCAGCTATAATCTCTGATATATGTAATCAAAATTCTCATTGACCCGCCGAAGATTAGCTCGTAAGGATGTCATATTTTCCGAAGTCTTTCCATATGTGATTAAACGTGGGAATACCAAAAGAGCAGAAGAATAGAGCAAGCCCGTTTTTACTCTTGTTTGGCTGGAACGTATGCTTACTGGCCGCTAATGCTCAGAATAAGGCGGAAAGACTCACTTCCCATGGAAAAGGATACGAAAAATAGCCTTATGTGGTCCAAACTTATCACGATAGATTTGTATATCAAGGTCTGTATTTTTGTGTAACAACTGTCATTATAAAATGGTAATATTTAAAAATCGTTGCCATAAAAGAGCTTATGTTCCCTAAACAATCCCATCATAACCAAATTCTCCATATTCGCTTTATGAAATGAGTAATAGTACCAACAATGCTTCGGTGCTGTCTACTTTCAATTATGTTCATCCAAATATCCCAAAAATTGCAGTCTGCAGGCTCAACATCACCATATGTCAGTAGAGATCAATGTGAGAGAACAATCGTTATGGGTATTGTCCGGCTTAAGTCGACGGGAAAAGTATATTTTTTACCGAGCAAGTACTTTTTAGATTTAAAATTTTATGAAAACTTTATTTTTTTCGGAAAATCATAAAAAAGTGTTGTAGAAGAAGATGCACGTATACGATTATTATTAGTAGGAAGGTTGCTAGAATAATCAACTAGTCGGATTCCAATTTTGGGTGATACTGGAAGAGAGCGTACATCCATATATGCATCAAACAAATAGATGCCTGCCAAAACAAATGTTCAAGTGCTGGGATGTTTCGCTGGTTTCTTTTCTTTATTCGTTCTTTCTTTCTTCTAGAAGTCATAAGGGATTTTCTGAAGCGAATAACGACAAAGCCAGGGCTATAAACGACTTAATTTAAAGAAAAAATAATATAAATTGTGAAAGCTCTCTAAACTCCCGTCAACGAAGTAAAAACTGAATGCGTCGTAATTCTTCTTATAACGCAAAGGATGCTTTAGTTGCTTGCAAATGCATAAAGTCTTTTAAAATCTGCTTAAATTAATATATGATCCCTACGATGGACTGGAGAGCAAAAACAAATTAACCCAAGCATAAATCAATTTTCAAGCATCTTAAAAAAAAAGAAAAAAAGAAAAAAAGAAAAAAAGAAAAAAAGAAATATTACGACAAAAACCACAAACTCACGCAAATTTATCCATAGGCAACAAGATTTCATAATAATAGCGTGAGCTTAGAAAAGGCATTACGCCAATAGAAACCGTAATTGAATCCTAAACAAAGACGGGAAAATAAGCAAAAAACAAAATAAAAAAATGAATTAAATTTTCATATTTTTCTGTTTTACATAATGAAAAATTTTGCATGAAAGAGACGCGCATGAAACGTAAGGGCACAAGCTTTTGAAATTTATGCATTATAAAACCATAAATTAGCCGTCATTTTTGTGGGAAATTGAGGAAGACGAGACGCGCGCTTATAAACAAACGCAGTGAAAATCCAAATTAAACTGAATGAATGAACGCATAAAAATATAAAATGGCAAAAGTATGTTATGCATGCCTTAATGCGAATCTTAGATACCTGCAACTTAGGATGTGACTTATTTCAATTTTAAATGAATTCAGGAAAACTCGAACAGTATGATTTATTTATCTGGTATAGCGACTCGTTTCGACTAGCGCCAGAACTACGGAGGGTTAATAGAACTATGGAGCATTCAGAACATTCTACAATATACCAATGAAGTGAGTAAGTCCTGACAGTTCTTTATTCAATTCTGCTAACTTTGAGAGAGGGAGCGTGTGACAGTGCGAATAAAGAGCTGAAACACGAGTAGAATTAATACTTCATTTAAGTGAAGGTATTTTAAACCACTACATGTCATATCGGTGTTCCGAACTGGTTTACCCACATCAAAGTTTATTGGTTCTTCCTTCCCAATATCGGGTAATAACGACTGATAGCAAAATCTAAAAAAATTAAAAAAGTATTCTGTTCAAAACAATTGAAAAGTTGGCTCACATAGAAAGGGCTTTAGTAATGTCGACGTCTCGAAGCATCCCTTCGGGAATTTAAAATTCAAGGTTTTTGGAATTCTGTCTCCCGCGCTGCTATACGCAAATAATACGTATACGTAATATATAAAAAATTGTTCTACGACCTGGTTTTAAGTTTAACGTTTAAAAATGGCCTTGAATTGATAAAAGAAGAAGAGAATACATAGAAATAATGCCCACACGTACATGAATGCCTGTTCGTTTTTTCATCGCTCCGTCTTTAATTTTGGTTTTTTATATCCTCCGTCTCCCCGGTTCATGTCTCCGGTGTATCATCCGTTCACGTATCCAATTATCCAAGCGACTATTCGTTCGTCGGCCTACTGGTTTTCTCGTGTATTTGCCTACTTGTGCAAACACTCACCCACCCGACTTTCTATTTATACTCCCAACGATATTTCTTTTTTAATATTTTTAATTAAAAAAGTTATATATAGTTTGCCTTTTCTGAAGTTAAAAAATGAGGCAAATTTGCCCAAAACACTTCAGAGTGCGCTCTAATTAGGAAAAGAACGTCTTATCCATCATCATCCATTTTCATCAATTATTTGAAAACTGAAACACAAGATCATCAAAAAAAGCCTCAAATAGTGCATCTTCATATATGTCTACGTGAAGGTTACATGAAGAGTGACTATGGTTCGTTACAAGACGAAATTCGTAACTTATTGTTTTGCAATGCACTCGCAATAATATATGCGTTCACATCCACATATATAATGTTGAGTTCTTTAAAAAAAAATATAATAAAAATTAAAAAGCCATCTACGCTCTGTTATTTTTCTTGTGCTTTTGCAAGTTATAGTTTATAATAGAAGACGAAAATGACCCAAATTTTTACTACATATATATACCAATAAACTGACATAATATAATTGTATTTGACTAAACTTGAGTAATAACGCTTATTATTATTATTTATTAAAAAGTTATTTAAAATTAATATTTTTCTTCATGTTTAGAAAGACAATAAATTTTGACGGATTGTGATGAAAATTTTTTTTATATAAAATGATTTTACTTAAAGACTAAATGAATTAAAGCTTATGCATTTCCTGCCTTCTTTAATGCTACGAATCGATGATATAGCTTTTGCTGTTATTGTCAGTGCTGTTGATGTTTGTTGGCCACAAACTTTTACAGTCCTGTGTCCTGTGTCCTGTCTACTCTCTTTTCGGTCGAAATTATTGCTATTTATTTATTTATTTTTTTTTGTTTCGTTTTTCTTCTGTTTTCGTTTTTATTTATGGTTCTTTTATGACCATTTAAGCATAGTTGCTGTGTAATGCTGTCGAACATTTCAATTTAATAAGCATTTATTTTATTACTGCATCTTCAGACACTAATTCACTTGCTCATGTACGTACCATACCACACACATGGGCAGACCTATGTAAAAAATCGACAAAGCACTTATTTATTATCAACAGTAGAACAAGAGTCTCTGTAGTAAAGTAAATTATTTCCTTGCGTTTAAACGAAAATTTCTTATTTTAAAATTCATATAATTACAGCGAAATAAGAATAAAATGCTTTTGGTACCCGGTCTTATTGGTCTTTCGGGAAATGAATAAGCTGTCGTGATAGCGAAATCTGCGGCTTACACGTCATTAATTACAGACGACACTATGGGAAAATTGCAGCTTCAGGGATGCCTTGGAAGAAAAACTAAAGAGACAATTTATCCTAAAAAAAATTCGTGCAATACTACCTTTACTCTTTTAATATTATCCGCCTGAGTGGCCGGAGGCAAGAGTCTCGACTAGCAATTCAATGGTCATGGGTTCAAATCTCAAGTGCGGTAGAGTTTTTAATAATAATAATAATAATAATATTAATAAAAAAAAATAAAAAATAAAGCCGAAAGCCTGAGATGCTAGTGCTTTACGACTTTAGTCTTAGAATTTATTCTCTGACTAAATTTATAATAATAATAATAATAATATTTTAACATCATATTAATTGTAATCTTACTTTACAACTACTTTGACCGGATGTCCGACGATGAGCATAAAATCAAAAGACACGAAAACAATTCTCTTAATCATACAATTGCAACACTCCAGCGAGCCCTCAAAAAATCTGTTCCCACCATTTGCAATTGTGGACAATATCTTGCAAAAAGTACTCGTTTTCTGTCCTCCAAAACCTATTCTCCTGATTATGAAAAGGCACAACTACAGAGCGCTTTTGTTCTTTAGAGAGAGATGTGGGAGAGATATCGGGAAACTAATTTATCCGCATTTGAAAATAGAGCCAATAATTTTAACTGCTAGAGCTCCCCATTTTTTTTCTGTGTTCAGTCTAACAAATTGCTTCTGCTAAATAAATTAAATCAATAACAATAGCAATAAATAAGACCATCATATTCGGTTACTATCGAGTCACAGATATCCTATAAAAGATTGAAGAAAAGGAACTGGATATAAACTGGAATTTTTCATAATAATATGCGGACTCGGCTGATTTTTCATATTCTTGTAGAGTAACTTTGTGGAAATATACAGCGTGTATATGTTTTACATTATGAACAATGAGCAAAAGATACGGAAAGCAAAGGCATTCTCCGTTTTAGTTGTGCAAACGTGTAGTGTTGTAGGCGTATTCTTTGACCTGCCTGCGCCTTTCTCTAATCCTTTTACAAGTGTGTAGGCGACATATTCTTTTTTGAGATGGATAGACGGACAGACTGACCATGAATTTATATATTTTATGGGGTTTTTGAAAGTTGCTTCTGCGCGTTTTGAAGGGATTGAAAAACCATTACCCCGCTCTTATAAAGAAAGATAAAAAGGAGAGCAAATAGTTAATGGATATTCTTCTTTCTTTGCCGTTTGCTCTCGGTGTAATTATATGAAACACTGCTAGTAACGTGTGTTTTTAGTCTGCCTTTTTTATGCCAATAAATACTAACAACATAAAAGACCAGAAAATGTATTGCGAGTATTATTAACGTATTAATCGCTATTAGTTTGCTATAATTGTTGTAATTAATTGTATAGTTAGATACATTTCTGACGGCTTTTGGAAAAAAGTCCCTTTCACTTTATAAACATACGCGTTTAGAGTTCCATGTGTCCACCTTTGTGCGTAAATGTATGTTTATGCGATGTATATGTATACGTATACTGTACTTTAATTAGTTTCCAACGTATCATGATTTAATTAATTTAACTGCTTCATCTGATTGGAAATTCCAACGAATTTGAGGCAATACCATAGATGACGAAAAGGTTTTTTTTGGGGGGGAATACGAAATGGTGTAAACGCATCGAAGGCAGGATTTTTATATTGTACTGTGATTACTTCACCGGCAAAATCAATAGGACCGAACGTTTATGCCGCCGAGATAGTACAACATGGCATGCACAACACAATGACGTCTACTTTTATTATTGAATGTATGAAGAATCGTTGAAAACTGAAATAATAATTTTGACTACGTGCGAAAAAAAGTGACTCGCCAAGACAATAAACCTCTACCGATTTAAGCCGCTGAAAGCGTTTTTTTACACTCTCCATACTCTAAACATTTTACTCCTACTGATTATGAATCATCTGTATTCGTGCAGAGTAACAAGGTTACTCCAAGTTTTACCATTTTCGAATCCACAAGAATTGCTTTGAACGCAGGATGATTCCAAAACGGAGTTGCCCTTTCTAATACAATTTTCTATAAAAATGTTTGTGCAGTTTTTGATCCACTAAAACTGAACCGCCGGGTAACTTTCTCTTGATACTCCCCTAGCTTCAAAGAAAGCGTATGGAAACTATAACGGAACTATAATT
The DNA here is from genome assembly GCA_001077435.1 of Glossina morsitans morsitans. Lineage (NCBI taxonomy): Eukaryota > Metazoa > Arthropoda > Insecta > Diptera > Glossinidae > Glossina > Glossina morsitans. Next base: position 36,700 of record CCAG010012018.1, read on the forward strand.
ATAAAAAGTGCCCAAACCACCGCAGAAACAAGAAACTTCAGTTATTGATTGGTAAAGATTCATAGTATACTCTCAACGAATTAGTAGAGACTTTAAAATATGGCGAAATAATTGTTTACATTTACTTTTACATTTCAACTTAATACCAGGGAAACACATGAATATTTATTCGTTCAAATTGAATCAACTTTATGGCGAGTACAACAAGTTTACAAAATCTGAATAACCAATCGAAGCGAAACGGTAATTGCTAGTTAGAAACAACATTTCAAATAATAAGAGGCGATTAAAAGGTACTCTTTCTTTAAATTCGTCAAAAAAATAGTTCAATTTGTCAAAAAAGCTCCTTCCATACCTTTAATATTCTTTAGATGAAGACTACTCTGACTGCCAATTGTTTCAATTGGTTTGGGAACAATCTGGCCGTTGCAAACTCCAATTTTTAAGTGGTTAACAGATGGCTCCCCATCTCCGAATCGACGCAAAGACAAATATTACAAAAGTTATGGAAAATGGGAAAAAAAAAGTTTAGTTTTTAAATATATATAGAATGCACTTTTGATGTTATTATTATTTTTTTTATTTGTTGGAATAGATTGGCGAAGAAATTCCCATATTGCCTTAACCGTTATCACTTTTTCTTTCTTAATGTTTATTAATTTTATTTTTAGCAAATTTTGAAGAAACTTCAAAACACACATACGTGCATTTATACATATATATACACATATGTACATATTGATTGCGCGAGTAAATTTCTAAAAGAGGGTATACGCATGGTAGGATCCTAAATAAAACGTTCACGTCTTCATTTGAAAGTACTATCCTCAAACCATAGGCAACTGTGTGAATCATTACATTAAAGCGTACAAAACCTAATTTCTTATAGCTTGCTTATTTAGAAGGACTGAATGGCACTGAATCCTTACGATGTGCTAAGCGAATAAATGTGATTCAGAGTAGGCGAACCGTGCAGCTGAATGCAAGCTGGGCGTGGTATATTATGGTTTATTCCAATCGAAGGATGTATTTAGTGAGTAGTGATATCAACAGATGCAGTAGGGACAAAAAATGGACGCGATATCTCAAACGATACATGTGAAGAAATTCGGCGCCATACAAACACACGCTTAGAAAATGTTTACAGTTCTAACTAGAAATGCCGTATTCTCGACGCAGTTATCATCAGAAGACGTTACTTCTTCCGATTAACACGGTTTAAACATGTCACTTATACCTAAATATATATTTTTTTTGTGAATGGCTTCCAAAAATCAGCCTTTCGTATCTATTTCATACTTTACCGCAAACAGTTTCTTATAATGCTTCTTCAGTTTTACTAAAAAATGCGCCAACGCTAATTCATATTAATTACTATATATATGTATATATATATTTTGGTATTTGGCATCTGTTTATATCTACTAAAATTGTAAAACTTACTACTGTAAATAAACATTGAAAGGAAATTATATAAAATAATTTTGCCATTTTGACCTGAATTACTTAAACAATTTTTGTAGAAGTGTCTTTTAATTAAATTATGGAAGAGTACTCGCAGACGAGACTATTAAACTATCAGCAATGTTTAGTATAATATCAACGACGTCGGTATATTACGAGGAGATATTTATTTATCAAAACTGTTGCGATGCTTCATAATTCTTAATTCAAAATTTCACTCTTATATGCATGGTAAAGTACATTATACCGATAGTCGTCACGATTATTTCTCATCCGTATCAAGTAGAAGTTTGAACAGTGACAAGACTATGAAGACTGTCGTAATATGCTTGTATGCAATAACGTCAACTTTAACTGTAACAGCAAATATTGCAGTTAACGCTTAATTAAGTTTTTAAGTGTCACAAAACGGGATTAAATACGAAATAAATGGAGTACAACACTGCAACTGATGTTATTGTGTGTTGTGTTGTTTGTTATAGATGTTTTCATTCACTTGTCTTAACTTCAATAAGCAGCTTACGAGACAGCACGGGAGGAATAAAAGCAACAAAATTTATTAAATGCACAAATATAAATTCAAACATTTTTGATGATTTACTAGATTAAGTCAGCACGCAAGCTGCATTCGCATTGGACGCGACAATTACAAAAATGTTGCACATGATTTTGTTAAATACGGAAAGGTTAAGTAGCAGATCAGGCCTTTTTATATCCTTGCGGTAAAGTATGTACTAATAGTACACGCAGAAGCGCTTAAGATAGACCCTCCTTTCATTAAACCGATAAGCTTGTATGTCCGTCCATGCCTGATGTCTGTCCATGTAAATTTGTGCTGAAGTTGCAGGACCAAATTTTTACAATATTTTGATGAAATTGGACGACCGCTGTTGCAAATGGTTTGGATCGGTCCACTTTTCCGAACACTCCCCATATAATTTTAAGGTCGTTATGTGGAAAAAAGTTGCAATTTTGAAAGCGTCTCGATAAAACTCGCTCTATAATAGTATTTGCACATTCTAAATTGGTATGGAAAATTTTGTTCAGCTGACACAATTTTTTGAACCCTCTCTCATACAAACATTCCCCGGAAAACTAAATCTTTACATGGTAAAAAAGTATAATTTTTAGTATTTCATGGTGAAAATTAGTTCATAATTGTAAATTTACATAGAAATCAATCTTGTCGAATTTGGACTACGTGGGTCTACTCTTTGGATACCACCACCACCACATGAAAAGTATGCCTTATATATGAAAACAATGTGTAACTTATGGTGCATTATAACGAAAACGAGTGAATAACCGTATTAGGCGACGTGGTGTGTTGTATCTAATAGTCGGTCCTGCTCGACTATCTTCTTGTTCGTATTTGTTTGCATTAAACTTAATTAAAAAAATAAAAAGTTGTATAAAATGTTTTATTTCAATGTTAGTGATGGTATCGATGACACTGGAGATGCGTTTCAAAAGGCATTTTCTGTTACGCCTATTTTATGTGTCTTATGTTTATTTGCCACGTCTAACTCCGTGGTCAATATGCTCTTCAGAGGTTGCTTTTCATTCACATTTTTTCCATTTTTCTCCTTGCGAAAATTTCAAAAATCAAGTGTGAATGAACTAACCTACGTCAAGTATGTTTGTATAGGTTCAAAACCATCACAGACAAAGAATTTATTGAAAAAATGTTTTGAAGCTGGTTCTATGAAATTTCGGTCCATATAGAATTTTACCTAATAATCTCCACATTTACTTTAACGAACTTTTACTAAATCTACGCCAATAACTATATTCTGATAAAAATTATTTGAAGGCTTTAATTTAAAAATTGCGTCAATTACAGACGTTACATGTCGACTCTATGGAGGCAAGAGATTGAAATGTATGTGCGAAACTTTCAATTGGATTGCAGGCGTCCTAACCTGAATACTTCTTCAGTAAAATAGTGCGTTTGCTACGTTTGCTAATTGACCACAAAGTGATGACCTCTTTTCATGAAAAGGGTCAACTTCCTAGACGATGCGAAACCAATGTATCTTATTGCTCCAAATATTTAATGCTGCAACGATTTTGTCTAACCACAAACACCACTAAACTTGGCCGAAGGTCGATTCCCAGTTTTCAGAGAAAGTTTCTTCCTTCGTCTCACCGCCAAAAATCCAAAGCAAACATTGGTAAGATGTTAAGTAGGCGGAAAAGCACGATTTTAGTTCTATGATTAATCATAACCAGAAATACGGCCGACTTAAATGCATCCTAAGCACAATATTCAGAAAAAATTTAGCATAAATTATTTTTAGTTGTTTTAATGAACACAATTTTACACTTTAAAGACTCCTACGGCTGTCTTGTTTAACAGCATATACGAATTTATAAGCATTAGGATCATAACTCTCTATTTAAACCTCTTTACAGTTTAAGTCTATTTTGTCGATAAAAAATTGTAAACTAACTCTACGCGCTCAAGTGGACTCTATCCAAGTATTCTTTGTACCCTCTGTGAACAGGCATTCATTTTGGAAGATTAAGATTAAAATTGAAACTTCCGTAACAGAAAAACGTAATCATTTTGAGGGTGTGACTAAGGAAAATTGCAATGAACCAAACGTGCATAATATACACTGCGTATTATTGCGAATTTTATGACGAAGGATGGCATATACTTGAGTTTCCTTGCGACGGATGTAATAAACGAAAAGGATGGATCTGCTTTGAACACTTGTAAGGTAGGACTTAACTTCTTGGCAAATTGGACTGCAGTTTATTGTCAAACTTTCGTTGGGTTCTTATTATATATAATAACGCGAATCCGAAAGGAAAGCTGACACAATTACCAGGAGCGAATGAAGGCACATGTAGATCAACGGATTTCAACTTTCATGATTTTCTCGACTATTGGATCGGATATTGGAAATAGAAAACTAAATTTTGGAAAATAATAAGTAAAGAAAATCGTTTCAAGCGCCGTTTTCGGTTTTCGGTTTTCGGTTTTCGATTTTGATTAGAGCACACTTTCCATGTCGCATATTCTGCCATTTGACTGCGAGAGCTTTAGCGCAACGCAACAGAGACTAAGCAATGCTGAGCAGGATTATATTGTTCGCTTCATATCAAAAATAAACTATGCGATGTTGTTGCCTTCGTTTTAATGTTAGTGAACACATTACAGCTAAAAACGAGTGTCATTTTTTATTATACCAAATAAGTTTTGTGTTCTATACCTTAAAGGCGCTTTCTTGTAAAAAAAAAAAATCTATGGAATTGTTGTTAGTTTTTTTATCAAAGAAAAAAAAAAAAAGAAAGAAAAATGCGAAATAAGAAAAAACAGACAACGAGTTCCTTATTTTCATTTTGTTATATGACAAATACCGTAGTAGCGTAGAAAAATGTGCCGCCGGATGTTCAATTTAGTCTTCATAGTGTGTGCAGCAGTTGAACAGCCTTTGGCCAGTAGCACCAAGTATCATTGCAAGAGTTGAGTAAATTTTCTTGTTTCTTATATACTCGAGAATATTGTTTATTTTTTAGATTTTTATTTATTTATTTTTAACTATTTCCGGAGGTCGTCTTTCCTTTTCTTTTTTTTTTTTTTTTTTTTTGCAACGAAAATAAAATTAAGTGTATCGTTACGTCGGCAAAAGAGTGATAGAATAATAAACAGGAAATAAATAGGCCTGAAATAGAATTTACTTCAGGCATATACACCAAATGCTTTTAAATCTTTACTGGACTTTTTTTACTTAATTAGTTTTCATGTACTGCGGCTGAGTGCCGTCTAAACTAATAACCGTAACCACAGGGTAAAAAGGAATATATGTGGTAGACTAACTGATTTGGACTAGAAAGACTGTTTTTTTTTTATTTAATAAATCAATGATTTGTAGAGATGTCTGTATCTTCGAGAGGTTAGTTTGAAGTATACTTAGCGTTGGAACAATTCGAGCGATACTATCTTGCAACAGCTTGCGTCGAACCCTAAGCGTACATTAAAACCGGTTAAATCACAAAAAAAAACGCGAATGCTAAAATTCACAATAACGAATAATTGTTCGGGCTTTATGCACGTTCAAGTGTAATAACGAAGTCCCATATACGAACTTTACGCTTATGTTAATCAGCAAAACACTATTTGAAATAAAGTATTCTTGGATAATTCAATTAAATCTATACATCCGTTTGTCTCTCCAAAGAAACGTCCGTCAGTCCATTTTGTTTCCCGAAAATTTAAAGGAAATCTGGGACACGCTAGGTGTATAAATAAATTCTGTAAATTGAAATTTGTTGCTTCATCAAGTGTTCGTTTTTCCCGATTTTCGAAATATCGAAAATATGTAGGCTTGTATAATATAAATACAATGATCGCGGTGCTTGTATGATATAAGTTTAATTTGTTTACAATTTGTCGTTTTATATATGTGTGTACGAAGTTACGAAGACGATCAAGTTAACTTGGAATGAAGAGGAAGTAAAGTTCCCATACGTGCATGAGTCTCAAGTAAAAGCAACCCAGGAAGTGATATTTAACATTGGCTGAGCGCATCCCCCGCTCGCGGTGTATTCCTCACACCTCTCCCCAGCTAATAAGCGTTGATCGCAGATCGATAAAGTCATCGCACATCAATGGTTCTGCAAAGTTGCAGATGCGCGAAAATGGGCACAATAATTGTTTCACCTCGAAGCCACCAAGTTTTTTCCGCTAGTGCGTTTATTATCTACCCGATAAATGGCATTAGACCATAGAGAGAGAATATTTTGAATTTTAACCGTGATTAGAACTATATTTTCAACAAGGCTTAATTTCGTCAAAAAAAACGTTCAATTTCAATTTGTGCAACTGTTGTAGACGCTGATCAATTTATTTCTAAACCCATCACCGAAGGATGACGGGTGTACTCATTTTGTCAACACGTTTACAACACCCAGAAGGAAACTTCAGAGACCTCATAAAGTGTATATTTTCTTAATCAGCATCAAATTCCAACTTGATTTAAGCATGTTCGTGTGTCGCTCTGTCCATTTGTGTAATATCTGTTGAAAATATACTCCAGGCCGCAAAAAAAGCTATGGACTTCAAATTTAGCAGAAACAGCCGGAGTTTTTGCACGAAGGGTGATCGGCCAAATCGGTCGAAGCACACGCTTACAGTAATTTGAGATTGTGTCATAATATTGCTTTTTGTCAAAACCTTTGTAACGCGCAGAAAGCAAATTCAAAAATCCTTCAAAGTACATGAAATCTTTCACAGTTTCAGTTTCGGAATGCACCTTAGCATGTCCCCCTGTTAGTCTGTCCATCTGTCCATCTGCCCAACCACGTAGCGTTTGTGTTTGTAAACATTCTCCCCTTCGCAAATATGATTATATCGGCTACAAATTTGCAAAAGAATATGAAAATGACTTAATCCTGTCAAAGAATACGTCTACAGTGCCCACACTCCATAGTGCAAAAGCTGTAAACACCTTCGCGTTTGTTTTTTTTTTTTGCATATTACTCATAAACTATAATATGTACACCCTATAAATTTCCACTTTTACTCTGCAAATTGAAAAAATTCAGCCACGCCCACCCAATATTATAGAGTACGAAAATGTATTTCTTGATGGGCGATGTGTATAAAACATTTGGTCACGACCGAATGTAATCTTCTTACTTGTTTTAGTTGAAAAAGGTAATAATCTGCCTAAAAACATATCTTTGTTGGATAAGGACCTTGGACTTGCTATCTGTACGATGTAGATATATGTAATTGCATGTAAGCGTTTATTAGAGATTTCTAGAAGGCTAGCTATGTTTTATAAAAAATACTGCGATTTTTTTCTTTACAAGCAGTTTCCGTCATGTGTATGTAAGTTTGCCTAATTTTTTTTTACTTTTCATTATTACAATTTAAATTAGTGCTTCCTTTCCTAGCTTTTGATGTTAAGAGCAGCATTGGACATTTACATTCACTTAGGGAAAAGGGACGGAAAGCTCGCTATAAGCTCTTTACCATGACTGTTATTAACAAAGGTGTTTACAGCCATCAGAACGCGTAAAGCACTTATCAATTGTGCCTATGAATACTTTATCCGTGATTTTGTGCACACTTTAAGCATTTTGGAAATGTCCGGAAGATTATGTACACTGACAGTCAGTCGAAAGGAAAAGAATAGTTTTAGAATTTTATCTGTATTACGTGTTCAAAACGCTTGCCAACAACTTCTCAGCATTTTTTCAAAATTATTGACAGGAAATGAAGGCAACACTATGCAAAAGGTAATTGCTATTTCATCTCCTTTTTTGAAAGAGCCATGTACATTTTTTACTGGCGCTCTGACATGACGGTCGGGCGCGTAGAAGTCGAGAAATAAGAAACATCCCGTCGCTAGCAACAGAATAAATCAACTTCTGCATGTCCGATCATCATTCATTTTTAATAGAAAGTCTACGAAAGCTGTATCCTTTCAATTGGAAATGCCATCTCTTCAATGGAAAAGCTAACGAAACGTAACATTTTTCCGGCACCTTAAACGAACAATTCGCTGTCTTTGACATCAGTTTCAAAATGAAAAGATAAAGTGCTTTCGAACTATTGGACATAACCTTATGGTAAGACGTCCTTTGATTGCTGATAGCAGATAACTGTCTTTAGCTACTAAAGATGGGCTTCGGATTGGAGTATTTTTTGGCGGCTTTAAAGAATTTGTCTTAATTGGCATCAAAAATACTGTCGAATTTGTAAAGGAAAGGTTAACGAGTTAATTTTTCATGCCTAACTCTCAGTCACTTAATAAGTGTCAGCCTAAGCGGGCTTAGCGCGGCACAGGTTATATCTTAAATCTATTGCTGGTGTTAATGAAAATAAAAATTTTTCTTCTCAAGTTTTCACAAATTCTTGTTTGAAGAAGACATTGTTTAGAGCTAATAGCTTCTAACGAAAGCCTTAGTGCATAAAGTGTTGTTAACAAAAAAAGTCATCTGTTTTTTTCCTACATTTTTTCATTTTCGAATTTTTCATTTGGCTTGACATTCATCGTCACCATCGTCATCTTTATAGTTGGGATTAAAGTCAAAAATCTCAATTTAGCTTCTATTACTTTTCATTATAGGCATTGAATCGTAAAAATAAGCAAAAACAGAATAAAAACTAATAATTTTCTATGCCTTACTCGTAGACTAACACATGTACATGTACACGTATACATTTAGTTGGTGCCTGCACCAGAATAAAGCCAAAAATTGTCTATCAATTTATTTTTGTTTTATTCTTGTTTGCACATCTTTTTATTTTACAACCACAGTTTCGTTTGGCAACGTACATGTTTCGAATGGTGTCGTTGTTGGCGTTTAGAGAGAACATAAATTGCTACTGATTCTGAATCTATTTGTGTGAATATGTGTACAACTGATATGTGTTATGTTAGTGGTTGATTTCGCTCTCTCTTTTCTCTCCTTCTCGCTTAGTGTTAGCTTAACAACACATGGAACAAATGAGTTTTCGAAACACATTTGTTTCTAGTAGAGATTCATCATTAAACTGACGCCAAAATATGGTTGAAAATGTATTATCTTGTACTTGTTCGATGGCTTGCCGTTATGCTGCTGGTATTGTTATTGTTATTGTTGTTGTTACTGTTATATATCTGGCATCCATTAAGCTAACTATTATGTAGTTGTAGACTTGATGTTAGGCTATAACAATAGTTCCATTGGCGATTATGATGCAAAAACAATAAAAGAAATTTGTTCGTATTATAATCAAATGTTTCTGTTATTATTATCCATCTGAGTCGTATATTGGGTATTAAAGGTGCTGATATTTAAGATAAATAAATTTATTGAATGAATGAATGCATAAAAAAAAGTTTTTTATGTATATTCCATTAAAGAACAATAATGTTCGGGTTAAAGAGAGAGAGACAAACTCTAATATAATAATAACGTCTGGACCGTAGGCGTAGGTGAAGCTTAGACACGACTTTAAAACTATTTCTCTTCAATAGTGATATCAAAATAAAATTCGTTTATTTATAGTAAATTGAGCACAGTTTACATGTGTGGATGTAACAAGGCTTTGTTTTTAGCGAACTTTTTTTAAAAGGTTTCAAAGAAATTGTTCTGGTGGCACACAATGAGCTTTATGTCCATTTCTGAGAAAGTTTTCAGATACATTCGCTGCACAGTCAAGGATTGGTTTTTCGTAATGCTTGAACAATTTGCTAATCTTTGATGATCAGTTTCGTCCATGTTTGTGCGGAGGCGGTGTAAATGGATCACTTTTATGAACACAACGTTGCACTGAATAAATGCGTAATCGAACGATCTCGACTGAACTTTTCTGCCACTTCTCACACAGTTAGTGGACTAGTGGCTTTACTTGAAAGACGCTGTATAAAAATGCAAAAACTGTACGAGGTGCAGTGAAAAAGGTTTATTTTAAGTAACAATTAATCCTTCAGCCAAAGAACCGACTGCGGAAATTAGTCTATTGCTAGCCAACTTGGTTTATTATTTGCCAACACCATCCATTATGATTTTCCTCTTATCTCAGTGAGCTTAGATACAAAATTGTGGCCGAGAAGCCGAGCTCATAAATAGAACATCATAAGCGTAATGACTTTCGCATTCAGAAATTTCGCGATCGAAGTTCTATTTAGAATACAGAACTTCAGAGAAATTTTTGACCAGAAGAACAATCGAGTGGAACACATGTAACATAGAGAAATAAATTAACTCACCCATGGGAATTGACAATTGTTAGCACACCATTTTGAGCAATAATTACTTTTAGTCGCACTAATTAAGTGGTGTCTTTAAAGAGACGATTTCCAATAAGTATTTGTGCAGAATGTATTCGTCATTGCGAAGCTTCCCACTTGTTATTGTTAAAATTTATGGCCATTATTGTATTTAAGAGTGTATGGAGACAATCAATTGCTCTACTGTGCCCTGATATTTGCTTAATTATTTTTCGATCGACTTACAGGTACACACCTACATACGGTACGACATACAAAATAAACGCATGTACGCGAAATGCAAGAAACGCAAGAAATATCTATAAGTGGAATATAAAGAAAAAAGAGAATGAAACGAAACGGAGTAGGATTGTATGTGTATGAGAGTGTACGTATGTTCACTCTTGCCATAATATAAATTGTTGTCATTAATGTGTCCCCATGCTTCTATGGATAAGAGGGCGAATAGACAACGACAGAAAGAGAGAAATTTTGAAAGAGAAATAAATTACTCTTAGGTTGTGTTACTTGGCATGTCTTAAGCATTTCTCAATTACAAAGCAGGTGTTAGGAGATGTTCTTGCTTGCTTGTCTTAGACACATACGATAATCAGTTGCTAATGTCGTTTTTTTAATTTGCGTGTGCGAAATTTGGTTCACTAACTACACACACATTAGAAACCAACGTTAAAACTAACAATGATTTAATTTCTTCAGCTCCATAGGTGAAATTGCAATGAACGAGGCTTTCGTCTGACAACGAGTATACAACTACTTCCAACAATTTACCGGATAATTGAAGTCTATCTTGGAAATCAAAAAAATTTAGTTGTCCGACAGCCGAATATTGTTTACCTTTAAGCTTCAGTAAATAGCACAGACATGATGTATTTCGATTTCCTATTGCAAGCGCGATAGTGCCAAAAACAGCGAAACGATCAGGAATATGAATATTCCCGAAAAAGTTGTCCTAACGCATATGTCTACATACTGCAAAAGGAGCTGCAAATTTGTCGCACCTCCTCTCCCTATTATTCAACCTACCTTGAATGTCGGTTAAAAGCCCTTTGCATGCCCTTTCCCGCCCCGTCGAATTTTTTAAAACAGTGAGTAGACGTTTGAGGCTTTCATTGTTCTCATAGATAACAATAATTATCTATGAGATTAATTTAAAATATTTAAAGGAAAGTCTATATTAGTAAACGCAGTTTTGTAAAAACATGTTGACTGCTTACATATTCGTGCAAATCGTGAACTCTTACTTGTTTAATATACATAGGAAGTTTTTAAATAAATTGCTGTATGTGCGCTAAAATAAACAACAACTAATACCAGAAACGTTTATCCTGTTATATAAATAAATCCAAAGGGGGTTTATTTCAAGCACCGGCTTACGCATCTAAGCACACAGTCACATAGAGTGGTCCTCACTATATTATTATTTGCTAGACACTTATACTGCGAAAGCATGCAACCATTATACTATGCATAAAGTAGTTTACATTTGTTTCTTCGTGTATCTATCTGAATTACGTATTCCACGTTCTTTATTTCCCTTTTTTGCATCCTGAAAGGGAGAGAAAAGCGAAATTGTAATTAACTAGAAAATTTATTTGATGTCTCTTACATCCACTTTTCCAGACAAGACGTGTTTGAATCGATAAAAAATTTTTAATAATGTACTGAGGTCGTTGGCCAAACAATAAGTATACGGAAGTTGCGTCATGGTTGTGATACGCTCTCTTAAATGTGGACCGGATGATTGCTTAAAATAAAATAGGTAAGACAAAGACCTTTTCCTCACTTCTTACGTCCTCCTAGCGTTGCAATCCAAATGATAGTGTGACACCGTTCTTTCTTTCACAATTTCTTTATGGAAAGTATGCTTCAACGACTTTACAACGGCAGGTCTAATTAATTAGATGCACGAATGTTGTTACGAATTCACAAAAGAAATTTAGTGTTACTAGATCACGATTTGACACAGATTAGTGGTGAGGTGAGGGAGGTGCTATAAAAAAAATGGTTCTTTTGCGAAAGCTATTGTGGTACCATTTTTATTTTAAATAATTTGTAGGGATTTGTTAAGCATTCTGACAAATGTTTAAGTCCAGACGGGGAATTTAGCATTAAAGTGTAAACTGATTCCAGGAAAAATTACTAACACTTCCATTTTACAAAGAGATCAGAAGTGGTAACAACTGGAAATCGTTCAAATACTGGAAAACTAATTATTCAACCTTCCATAAAATTTAAAATCTTATAAGCATTTAGTTTCGCGATTCATCCAATCCAATCCAATTTGAGTTAGGTGTGAATCATGCTAATTTGGAAAAAATTTCGCACTCGTTTTTTTCAGAACGACATCGCATAATATTGTGTTGCCGTTCGTTTTTTTCGACATTCGACGTTTCAATGTGAAAAGCTGATTATAAATTTACCATCGAAAGTGTGGTCCATCGCTAGGCACCCGTCCGGTTACCTTTGATTATAAAAATAACATTAATTTCATACGGAGAGAACTACATGTCTTTTAAACATAGCCAAAAACTAAACCATCTTTTAATAGCATCCTAAGAATGGAAGTACAGTTCGAACAAGCAGGAAGTCGTCTACTGAAACACATGTTAATGGGGCCGAATTACTCAATACTGTTAAGAATTGCCGTATTTTATAAAATTAGTTTGCATGAAAACTAACGGATTTTCTAAGAAACCAAATTCTAAAAATGCTAAAACCCAACATGCATTCATGACGGTTTACCTACATCAAGCAGCGGGCGGGAAAAAAGATAAACATAAAAATGTCATAATGAGTTTAGGTAATCGTAACTGTCTTGTAAAAGTGTATACAAGCAGAATATTTGGGAAAGTCGTGACATTTGAGTCTAAAGTCTTGAATCCTAATATTCAAGCGGACACAACTAGAAGTATTTTAAATATTAACTCCAGTCAATAATTTGCAAATAGACCTACTGGCAATTGTAAATAAAACGCACGCAAAGCTACAACTTACAATTTCAGAGCTACTAACTTAATCTCGGAGGGAGTTGAATAAATTCGTGAAACTCACGATACCATTACTTTTGGACTGTCGGGCCCATTTTTTGTCACAATCACCTCAATTACTTTTGGTAGCAGTGCTTAATGACAGTTTGATTTGGTAGGGACAAGCCGTAATACAAAAGATTCAGATCCTCCCCCCCAAAAAAACGACGTCTTGTGTACTCAGCTTTATCGTCGATGTTAAGGGTTTGCTCACACCATGCATCATGTTCATTCGAGCTTGTCATAATGCATGTAATGCATGTATTGTTCATCACAATGGCTTAGCACTTTAGGTAGGAAAGGGGCGGAAAGAGCGTTTTTCGGCACAGGACTAATGTATTCAAAGCTCCAAAAGCGCACGAAATTCAGATTTTATCACTGTATTACAAAAACAAATGTAGCGTCGCCTCAACAACAGTAACTTGTAAGTTAATGTTCGAATTGTCATGAAACTTTGGCAAGATGTTGTGTGATACGATTCTTGTATCATATGATTTAGTCGCCAATGGTGGCGACTACAAGTCACCCTATGAACTTATTGAGTAAGTATTGCTGGTTACATAGACACAATACGCTACATATGCAAAATTTATTGCATTTTCAAATACGCCTCAAGATATGATCATTGGAAAGTTGTAGCGCATGTTCCTAGAGCATGACAAAAAAAAAAACAAACACGCATGTAGAACATGATACATGTGACAAATAAACCACACAGTATTAATGAGCTGCATTTACAGGAAGTCGAACAGCATAAAGAACAGTAGGTGCGGATTCCCTTTTCGTATTATGTGTGAGTGACACTATGACGTACGTATCGTAATTAACTATAGACTATGTATATATGTGCATGGCCAGACCGCTGATAGCCTCCATGGTAAACAGAAATGAAAAATGAAGAAATAATGACTAGATTCGTGGAGTGAATTTATTTCAATTACAAACCATTCCTTTAACCAAAACTACCGTAAATGCGGCACGCACCTATTTCGACTTTCTCCTAAGAGATTAATGGATTCAATTTTCAATCTGGGAAACATGGTTGCATTTTGATCTAAAGCATGCTAGATCACGGAGTAGACAAAAACTTATATCCTTGATGTCTTCGACCTCAGCATGAAAAGGACAACGATTGTCATTAGAATATTTTTACGAGATTTTGCTTTTTTGTTCATTCTAGAAGACTCGTCTTCCTCGACTTTTAAAGAAATTTCTATCTTTCTATCTAGCTTTAAAAACTTGTGCATTCGCTTTAAAAAGTGAAAAAGGACAAGTTCGAGTTGTTGTTGTTATTGTAAACTATTTTTTAACTAAGGTCCAGCCAAAAATTATAAGGATTTTGATATTTGAAATCTAGTTAAAGAACATTTAGATGCAAACTGGTAATAAATAGATCCTTTAGCTAATACACATTTTCCTACCGACAGTTTCGCATACAATGGACTTCGCAATGATCGACGTTCCTTATAATATTTAATATTTAATATTTAGTGAGATAAATAGTGTGCCTTCGATCGTATGTCTTGGATTAGATAGTTAAACTCGTGCTGCTTATTATTTGATATATAAACATTTTTTTTGGCTATCTGGTAAATGTTTTTGAATGTATTGACAAAAAACCAACGAACGTGCGTAAAATTAAATTATTTATGAACATACATATGTAGATCAAATAACTTTTCATCCTTGATGTCTTCACTTGTAAAATGGGATGAATTGTGTACATTTTGCAGAGATTCGTTAATGAATTATTTTAAATTTTAATTTTCATTAAATTTAACAAGAAAAGCCTTGATGGCTGGTAACTCATACATTTATATCAAAAGCCTACTTAATATAAGGTATGAGCACGAGTAATAAAAGTGTACCTTTAAAACCGGGATACGTGTATGTGTGTGTTTATATATATATATATATGTAATACGTGAATAATAACGGTATGTCAGTAATGGCTATGGTTGAGATTGGTAAACCAAACTAGTAGTTATGTGCATATCATCCAGGCATTTGTGTGCGACGAGTGTGCACAGAAAATGTTTAATGGTTGACTTTAATTGCCAAGCAGCCTAACGACACCAGCAGGAAAACGACGTAATCCACATAGTTATGTGCATGAACATACATTGGCATTTATATGCGATATCTGTGTATAAATAAACAAATATGTTTGCATGTACGCATATACATACATATATAACTAGATAGCATAAAATCCATACACGTGCATTATAAGGAAAGTGTCTTTCTGTGTATAGCACTCTCGCCCTCTTATACCATTATCTTCACACATACACATTTATCTTCGTACAGTATCTTTGTAAAGTGGTGAAAAAGGAGCCAAAACGAGCCCGACACTTTACAGACCTTGTACGTTGCCATAAA
>CCAG010012019.1:0-173342 GCA_001077435.1 Glossina morsitans morsitans
TATATATATATATATATATATATATATATATATATATATATATATATATATATATATATATATATATATATATATCTCTATATCTATATATATATATATATATATATATATATATATATATATATATATATATATATATATATATATATATATATATATATATATATATATATATATATATATATATATATATATATATATATATATATATATATATATATATATATATATATATATATATATATATATATTTATATATATATATATATATATATATATATTTCTATATATATATATTTCTATATAAATAAAAAAATACAAATATAACAAAAACAACTAAAACAGAAGAAGAATTTATTTCAGTCTTAACCACAAACAGCTATGAAGGATTCTAAAAATATATAGATTATCTGCATGTATATGTGTTTGCCTGTGCAAAAGTATAACGCTCTTTACGTGTATGGAATGTTTTAATGGTGAAACTTTTAACAAGTCTACTTCTAAGTGTACATGTGTGTTTGTCTATAAGTGTACAATCGTAAAAGTATGCGCTACGCTGAAATGGCAACGATACATTACTTGTATGAGTATACGGTGCTATAACCATTATGTACGCAGTCTTGAATTTGTGCGTTACATCCAAACATACCAGCATTTACCTGCACAAAGTTACATACAACGCACGTGCAGCTATCTTATCCTTGAGTATTTTAAGTTTGAACGATTAAATATTCTATAGATGCAACGCCTTACGTGCGTAGTTGCCTGTATGAGTATGTGACTTTAATTAATAGTTCACATTACAATTTAATACCAGCATATATCGGTATGTACAACGAATAATTACCGTTATAAGTTTCATTTTTGCAAACATTTCAAAATTTCTCTTTCATTTCAAAAATTTCTCCTGTACCTTATTAATTGTATTAAACCCAAAGCCCAAAATAGATTTCAACAGATTATTTCTATTATGCCTAATACGACAAAAAATTACGCACATCTTACGGCCCACTATCCATTACCTGCACGCATTGGAAAATATTTTTCTTTACCTTTCAAAAGAAAAAAATTTATTAATCACTTAAGACAAATGGCAGATGAAATTCGTATCATTTATTTATCCGATATTAATAAGAACGACTTGAATAACCATTTTTCAATAAGGAACTTGACTCAAGTTCTCATATATTTATTTAAGGCGGAAGATATCAAAGGTTTATTTCAAGGCATATAATACTTTTTTATTTTTATTTTTTTTTCTTCTTTTTATTAACAAATTGTTTTCACACAACCATTTTTAGATTTTAGTTTTTTTAGTTTTGTATATGCATGACCTTGTGTCATTAATTTCAAGTGCTTGTTTCATGTCAAACGAAAAGCACAACCTTTATGTTCGTAGGTGTATATCAGTCTTTCAACTATGTGTGAAGTATTAATGAACAGTTGCGATATGTCGCCATATATGTAAGAACCAGCGACAATTATCCCGTTTAATACTTTTGAGAGAAAAAAAAAGTATTCTACTCAAACTTAACGAGACTACCAATGTGTATCGAATCTTTGATGCTTTTAATGTCACGTAAGGCTACATAATAGTTGTTGGTAAGAGGTAATACAAATAAAGAGTGATCAAATCAGGACTGAATAAGCAGACTTGTGACAAATCACCGTGGAAGCATATACATTTGCACCCCATATAGAAATTGTTAAAACTTATTCCCTTTTATGCCTTTGGATTGAAGCTAATTTTTGGTTAAATGGTTCCGTAATCACAATAAATTCTCTATTTGGTGTAAAACAACCCATATGCTGGTTCTGAAATAGATTTACGTGTACAAAAATGAACTTTTTGGTGTCTTTTTGTGAGCTGAAAACGTCATCTTTGAAGATGAAAATATCATTGCAGTTACCGTCAAGGAAGAGCATTATAGAACCAAGGTTATTACCTTTTGTAGCATGAATTAAATGGACGAGATGTGATTTCAAGAAAATGATGCAGCATGCCATACATCTCGTGACACAATTAACTTACTGAGAGAAATAGCAATTCAATGACGGAAAAATCTTTAGAAATTCGGATATTCAGAGTTTGGCAACTCTGCGCGAGCGGTGTAGTCGTCTTGATTTTTTCTGCAATTAATAATTTAATTTTCTTGTGAATTTCTTGGCTATTTAGCTTTATTGTGTCTTAATTTATAAAAAACTTTAAGCATAAAGTGAGTGAATTTAAAGTAAAGGAAATATATGGCCTTTACGCGTTATTCATTTGGTTTTTGCAATCAAAAATTGAGCTCTGGTGCAAGTCTATCTTTTTTTTTATTTTGTTTTTTTCTCTGTTTTTTTTGGTGTTTGCAGTATTGTTTTGCTTTCGCTCTCTTGTTACAGTGTCAAGGTAACGAGAAGTTTTGTAAAATTTATTGACAATTTTTGTGTTGTGGATCTCTTCGCATTTTGTTCTTTTTTTACTTCATAATCCACTTCTGTTTTTTTTGACTGGACATGGATGTTTTATATACACCATGTCATGCGAAAACAGGCCCAGAATCTTAATGATTCATCTCGCGTTGGCTTTGTGATAGTTTTTGCCACGCAAAGTGTGCCAGTATTATCGGCCGTGCTGCTGATGCAGTCGTTGATCCCTCAAAAGGCTTATGATGGTTATCTCCTGACTGCAAGAAGCGGGGCATCGATTTTTACAAACTCTTCACGGAGACGAGAAATGGTTTCTCTGAATTGAGCAAAAACCTCGGCTCCTTGTGGGAAAAGTTTGAGATAATTAAGACTTTGATGAGTGTCGCTATATTGAGCACTCATCTTCTTCCCCAGCTAGCAAAATTACAACTCGTAGCGTAGCGTGTGGTACGCCACCTCTGATTCCTACTAAATCTGAGTCGTTGGTATACGTTAGTGCTTCCTCAATGTCTACAAAGAACGTCAGTGTTTCTGATATCGCTGAGTCGATCAGTAACAAAAAAGTTACAAATAAGCCGGGAAATCCTTCTAGTTTGAGGTATGCTGAAGTGGCAAGGGTCGCTCACTCTACTCAGGCGTCGTCACCTGAAACTAATAAAGAGCAAAATAAATCATCCTCTCCCCCTGGCTGTTCGAGTGTGAACGCTGGTCACCAAAATGGGCATGTCGCACAAGCTGCTCGTGCAAGTGTGGTTACCCCTTCTTTATTCCTCCCAACTCAAAGCTCCCCAGCCGTGAACCCTACTGTTCCTAGTAGAATGGAAGATTGGCACTTGAAACATCTGTAGATAACATAAAACGTTATCTGGCGGCGAAAGAGCCATCAGTCGATTTACAGCGTGTTAGTATTTTCAAACTGGCTCCTTCTCAATCTAGAGCAATCTTGTCTTTTAAAATGCTAGTCTAGACTGAAAACATTGATATGTTGTTAAATAAACCATTTTGGCCTGTTGGATCCTTAATTAACGAATTTATCCCGCGTAATCGACCCCGTAATACTAATGAAGTAGTCCTATCGCCATTAAAAACCTACATGTTTCTTCAAGCTCATTATCTCTCATTTATCAAAATGTTAGGGGCTTAAATTTAAAAATTCGTTCTACTTTCCTAATTTCAGTGGGCACGGAGTTTTCCTGTTTGCCCTTCGCTGAAACTTGGTTAAAACCTGATCTGCATTCGTCGGAAATTTTCCACAATTCTTTCCAGGTTTTCAGAAATGAACGATTGAATCGCATTGGTGGTGGTGTATTAACTGCCACATCTGCGTCAGGACCGTCCAATTCAATTGAGTTTTCTACTACTCCTGATGTTGAAATTATCGCTATTCGAGCGAAAACGCATTATAACCTGCTCCTATATACCCCCAAATTCTAATATCTCCATATATAAGAAACAGGCTGCCCTCATTTGTGAAGTGGCCAAGCAGTCTAAACACGCCGACTTACTCATTGCTTGACTTTAATTTGCCTCAAGTCAGTTGGTGTAACAGTGATAATTCTGGCTGTTTGATTCCTACCTCAACATCTGATAGAGCTGTTGTGTTCTTTAACGAATTATTTGACCATAATTTAGTTCAATATAACCGTATCCCTAATTGCAATGGTAGACTGCTTGATCTCTGCTTTGTCAAGTTCATCATAAGTATGATGGTTCGTTGAACTGCCTTAATATTCTAAATCCAACCTTTCCCAGCAAATATTATGATTTTCATAAAATCAGTATTTTACGACTAAAATCTCATTTTTCACATATTAGGCTTGATTTTTCAACCGGAAGTATAGCAAGCTTATTGTCATCGTTCTACAATACATTAAATCTAGCTATTGCTGCATCTGTTCCGATCAAGCAGTCCCGTCCTCGAAGCAGGTGTCTCCCATGGTTCAATAAGACAATTAGATATCACAAGTATAGGAAAAATAAAATTTTTAAGAAATTTTCGAAAAGTGGCTTTTCTTTCAACTATTTCGCTTACTCAGCTGCAAGGCAGAGATTTAATTCCCTCGACCACCAATATTAAATCCTCTCTGCTTGCTAATCCTAAATACTTTTTTAAGTTTGTTAACTCCAAGAGAAAAATTTCCACACACCCCTCGCATGTTTCTTTTAATGGCTCTGATTCCTCGGATGATTGTGAAATTTCGAATCGCTTGCTGAATACTTCCAACGAAACTTTTCGACTGCTAATTTCGATTTATCAGCAAACTACCCATACCCGATAACCAACTCTGTTTCAATTCCTAATTTGGTTATTTCTGAAAATGACATGTTGGAGGGGTTGAGTTCTCTAAAATACAGTTGTGCGCCTGAACGTGACAGGATTCCATGATGTGTACTTAAATGTTGCGCTGTCGAGTTATGTAGTGTTATCTCAAAGATTTTTAACCAGTGCTTGAACATAGGTGTTTTCCCTTTGTGTTGGAAGAGTAGTTTCCTTATTCCTATTCACAAAAGTGGAAGTAGACAACTTGTTGATAACTACAGAGGCATAGCCAAGTTGCGTGTCTTGCTTAAGCTGTTCTAACGAATTGTGACTCAGCATTTGGCCTTTGCCATTAATTTCTCCACACCAGCATGGCTTTCGGAAAGAATGATCTACGGTCACCAATTTGTTAGAGTTTACTTGTCATGTTTTCAAGGCTTTTTCTAGTGGCTCTCGCAAAGATGTAATATACCCTGATTTAAGCAAAGCGTTGGATTTGGTTAACCATAACGTAGTTGTCTTTAAACTCCAAGCCTCTGCCTTCCCTTTCTATTTAGTGAAATGGATAAGCTCTTATCTGCACAATAGACTTTCAGGGTTTTGTTTAACTTCATCACATCGGATGTATTCCCTGTGACGTCCGGCGTACCTCAAGGCAACCACTTAGGCCCCATTTTATTTAGTGTATACATTAATGACCTCCCACCGGTGGTTAATTCGAGCCAGATCTTAACGTATGCTGATGATGTGAAACTGTTTCCTTCCTTCTCCGTAGAATCGCAATCACATCAGCTTCAAAGTGACTTGAATAATTTGGTTGCATGGTGCTCGATGAATCTTCTGAAACTAAAGTCATTCATTACTCAGTATTTCATTGAAGTGCAAATTGGAGGACGTCGGTTCGTTCACAGATTTAGGCGTTCCCTTTGACCATAGGTTACGTTTTAACTTGCATATTGATCTCTCGTTAAGTAAAGCTAGGTCAGCGCTTGGTTTTATAAAGAGGTGGTCCAAAGAGCTTGATGATCCTTCCATTACCAAAAGATTGTACATGTGTTCGGTTAGACCCATACTCGAGTATGCCTCTGTTGTGTGGTCTCCTTCATGTAGGTGCTATGCAGATTCACATTCAGTGTTTAAAAGCAATTCTTGCTGTTTGCCCTTAGGAATTTAGCTTGGGAGCCGATTGCCTTTCCTTCCCCCCTAGGGTTGCTTCTGTTGTCCTTAGCGTCTCTTGAAAAACATAGATTTATTCTTGGGGTTTCCTTCGTAATCAAAATAATAAATGGTACTCCATTACTTGGTGAGATAAACTTTAATGTCCCTAAACGCTTCTCTATGGACTTTATCTTGATTAAGCTTAGGCAATGTAAACATAATTATACCAATGAAGATACTAATTAAACTAACTTTTAACCTTATGATTCGGAAATTAATTGTTGTCAACTGTTATCGGTTGGCAAGCTTTTGCATGTTTGCGATGGCTTAAGGGTTCTTTTGCAATTTGGCCCTGTACTGGTTGTGGGTGTGGCTCTATGCTAGTTGTGTACATGCTTTTTTCTTTTTTTTCCCCTTCTTATTTGTTTTATTATACTTATACATATATATATATATATATATACATATATGTACTTATATCAATTTTTAATATTAATTAATATAAGGTTTACTTTGAGAGTCAACTGAACTCGACTGTCAATTTGTTTTAGTTGAATTTTATGTATAAGTAAATAAAGTAAATAAATAAATAAATTCCACCAAACTTTACGGTTTGGGATCATTTGAAATCATTGCTTAACTCCAATAAACCGCAAACACTGAATGACCTTAAAATAAACATTATAGGTGTTATTTTGCCAAGAAAAGATGTATACGGAAATTTTCTTTCTAATATCGAACCAATATCTTATATAAAATTTGTATCAAATTAACAATATCCGACATTTATTTGACCTCCATACATACTCAACACATATATAATGTAATAAAAATGGGGAAAAAGGATCAATAAAAAGTCGTATTTCGTAAAACGTATGTCATCTAATCTCCAAAAGCCAAAAAAGCTATCTCGTTTTGAATATAACTCAAAACACATTGTTAGAGGCGTGTTCGCATCGGATAGCATCTAATACGAATATTTTTTATTGAAAAAGTTGCAACGTTTGTAAAATACGTTGAGCAAAAAAATTCATTTCTGATTCAATGTCGCCAAGTTTGAAAGTGTAATAGTCGGGGAAACGTTTTGCTCTCAACATACT
The DNA here is from genome assembly GCA_001077435.1 of Glossina morsitans morsitans. Lineage (NCBI taxonomy): Eukaryota > Metazoa > Arthropoda > Insecta > Diptera > Glossinidae > Glossina > Glossina morsitans. The sequence goes on from CCAG010012019.1 coordinate 6,931, forward strand.
GACAGTGGAAATTTACGCTTTGACGGCAGTTCGTGACAACATAAATCCATTCGTTAGTGGCAGTCAAGATTTGAAGAGCAAACGAATTTGTCAAAAATTTGCAAAACTCGCATTTCACTCGTCGGGAATTTGTTCCCAAGGTTGCTCTTTTCGTTGGATCTTCCATTTCTCAAAGGTTTTGCTTGATAAGTCATTCTCTGGAAACAATGCAATGCTTAACAAAATTCACCTACGTAACATGCCATTGCTATAGCGTAGTTAACTATAGATTAAATACAAACGCACTCCTAAAGATTTAAACAGATAGCGCAATAACTTTTCTGCCCGCCTAAAATATTTGGTTATTTTATGCCAAAAATTCATTTAAAATTTTTTTTGGTCTAGAAAGACGGCCGAATGATCATTAACTATCATACATTTTTTATTTATAAGCTTATAACGCTGGTGTGTTATACTTATGTATCCATCTATGTATTTGTATAATGTGCCTTTGTATGTGTACTATGTGTTCCTAAAAGATTTGGCATTTGAACTGCTAAAACAACACATGTACATCGTCTAACTGCTCGATGCTCCTGCCATATCAGCTCAAATTTAACTTTACTGCAATTCGTTCATTCCTTTTGCTTGTTTGTGTGGTTGCTGCCTGTGGTAAAACGCAAAAAAAAAAACATATTTTTATGGGATTCAATAACGTTTGTCAATATCATAAGAAAAATTCCATTGCGGCTTCATTTTTGTTTCTTGCATAAAAATGACACAAAAAAGTTTTTTATGCCAAAAAAACGAAAATGGTGAAAAATGAAAAATGTTTTATAAGAAATTTTTGCATTACACATGCACGAAAGACAGAATGCTAGGGGAAAAAATCGATGTGTCATAACCAGCAACAGTAAGCGAAGCTATTATGCGTATTTATCTAATAATTAGACTGTGTCACATAAAGCAGTGCTGTTACATATATCTCTATACATACAGATATATATATATAATATATATGTATATGTAAATATATAGGCTCTAGAATGCTTGAAAAATATGCAATTATGATCCATGTCGTTCATAAATTTGTACCTTTGTATGTAAAAATGTATTACGACCAATTTTATTTAAAGCCATGGGATAGATCAAAAGCCGTTGAAGACTATACAGAGATAGTAATTAAAACGAGTTTTTTTATCACATTTCTTTCCGATAACTATATTCGTTCGTCGGGTCTTCAGATGACGGTTGCATTTATGTCGCCGAAGTTTTTAAGCTAAAACTTAGCAACTGATCGCGGCGTGTTTGCTTCGTTCTTTTCTGTAAAGAGTAGTGCATTGTTTAATCTCTATTTTCTTTTTGCGCGTAAATATTCGCATTTTTTTTTTTTTTAAAAAGGCATATTATTATAAAGGCATAAAGTTAAAAGGTGTAAGAATTTTAAAAAGGAATTTTAATTGTCTTAATTTATATTAAAATTTTGATGTTTTTCATTTTTTGGTTCTTGCATTCAGCACAAGTGTTTTTTATAATAGATCTCTTTCGTGTTTATTTTTCTTTTGGTGCTATTATAGTTTTTCTCTTCTCTTTATTTACCGTTTAACCTATGAGAAAATTGCGGTGATTTGGTTTTCTCTCTTTTTTATAGTCTAGTTGGATTTGTTTTGTCTTATTCTCGTTTTCTCTTGTTACAGTGTCAACGTAACGGAGAAATTTTCTTAAATTTTTAGAAAAATTCAGTTAGTGTTCCGCTTGATTTGGTTTTTTCTTCTTTTTTCTCATAATCTCTATCTTCTTGACTTGACATGGAGTGTCTATATACTTCATGTCGTGCCAAATCTGGACCTGAATCTGATAGGTTCATTACGTGCTGGCTTTGCGATCGCTTTGGGCATGCAAAGTGTGCTGGCATTATAGGCCGTGCTGCTGATGCAGCCATTCATCCTTCCAAAGGATTACGTTGGTCATGTCCCGATTGTAGAAAGCGGGACATTGACTTCTATAGACTCTTCACGGAGACGAAAAATGATTTTTCAAAATTAAGTAAAAATCTCGGCTCCATGTGGAAAATGTTTGAGGAAATAAAGTCTAGGTTTGACGAGTGTCGCTATAGTGAGCACTCATCTCCTTCCCAGGCCTCTAAAATAGCTACTCGTAGCGTAGGGACGTCTCCTATGATCCCCTCTAGTAGTAGTGCTTCTAACACCACGTCGAAAGTCATCGTTTCCGACACTGTCGATTTAGTCGATAATAAAATTGTTACGAACAAGTCGGCAAGTCCGTCGGTTTTAAGCTATGCCGAGGTTGCAAGGGAATCTTCTCCCGGTCCCGTTGTTTGTTTGAATCAGACGCCATCACCTAAAAATAATAACAAGAAAGTGCAAAGTAAGCCCGCTTCCCCTCCCTGCTGTTCGAATGTGAATACTAGTCACCAAACTGGGCATGTCGCTCAAGCTTCTCGCACAAGTGTGTCAATATTTTCCCCTTCTCATAACTCCCAAGCCGTGAACCCTACTATTCCAGGTATTGATGATATTTGCTTGACGGCAGTTCCTCCTAGGAAGGCATTATTTGTGTCAAGACTGGCACCGGAAACATCGGTAGATAATATAAAAAGCTATCTAGCGGCGAAAGCCCCATCAGTCAACTTGAAGCGCGTTAGCATTTTCAAATTGGCTCCTTCTCAACCGAGAGCAATATCTTCGTTTAAAATTCTAGTTCCGACTGAAAACAGTGAAATATTGTTAAATAAACCCCTGTGGCCAGTAGGATCCTTAATTAAGGTATTTGTCCCTAGAGATCGACCCCGTAATACCAATGCTGTAGGCCTGTCGCCTTCAAAAAACTAAATGTTTCTTCAGGCCCATTATGTCTTATTTATCAAAATGTTAGGGGCCTAAATTCAAAAATTCGGTCTACTTTTCTAAAGTCAGTAAGCACTGAGTTTTCTGTTTTGCTTTCACTGAAACTTGGTTAAAACCTGATATACATTCGTCGGAACTATTCCATAATTCTTTCCATGTATTCAGAAATGACCGATTGAATCGCATTGGTGCCGGTGTATTAATTGCCATATCTGCGTCAGTCCCGGCCTATTCGATTGAATTTCCCACGTCTCCTGACGTCGAATTTATCGCCATTCGAGCGAGAATACCTAATAAACAGCTATTTATTACATGCTCCTACATTCCCCCAAATTCGGATATCTCCATATATAAGAAGCAGGCTTCCCTCATTTGTGAAGTGGCCAAGCAGTCTAGACCTACTGATTTTGTCGTTGTGTTGGGAGATTTCAACTTGCCTCAAGTCACTTGGTGTAACAGTGATAATTCTGCCTGTTTAATTCCTTCTTCAACATCTGATAGAGCTATAGTATTCTTTAGTGAATTACTTGACCATAATCTAGGTCAATATAACTGTACCTTTAATTGTAATGGTAGACTACTTGATCTTTGCTTTGCCAATTTTCCAGAGATTAATATAAATCGTTGTCCACCTTTTAGTTTACCTGAGGATCCTTATCATCCAGCATTGTGTATTTCTTTTCATCACAAGAATGACGGTTCGCTGAACTGTCTCAATAGTCCAAACCCAACCTTTTCCAGCAAATATTATGATTTTCATAAAACCAATATAGAATTGCTAAAATTTCATCTTTCACATATGAGGCTTGACTTCTCAACCGGGAGTATAGAAAGGTTATTGTCATCGTTCCGCTGCATCTGTTCCGCTTAAGCAGTGCCGACCTCGAGGTAGGTGTCCCCCGTGGTTTAATACGTCAATTAGGTATTATAAGAATAGGGAAAACAAGCTGTTCAAGAAATTTTTAAATAGTGGCTCTTCTCTAGACTATTTCGCGTACTCAGCCGCAAGGCATAGATTTAACTCCCTCAACCACCGTTATTATTGCAGATACCTTCAGTTCATTAAATCCTCTCTGTTTTCTAATCCTAAATACTTCTTTAAATTTGTTAATTCAAAAAGAAAAATTTCTGCACATCCCTCGTTTGTCTCTTTTAATGGCTCTGACTCCTCGGATGATTTTGAAATCTCAAATCTGTTTGCGGAGTACTTCCGACGAAACTTTTCGTCTGCTGGTTTTGATTCATCAGCAAATTACCCTTATCCTATAACTAATTCGGTTTCAATACCCAATTTGGTTATTTCTGATGACGACGTTTGTAATGGGTTGACTTCTCTGAAATACAGTTGTGCGCCTGGACCTGATGGAATTCCATCATGTGTACTTAAGCCTTGCGCTATTGAGCTTTGTGGTGTTATCACTAAGATTTTCAATTTGTCCCTGAATTTAGGTGTTTTCCCTTCGTGTTGGAGGAGTAGTTATCTTATTCCTATTCACAAAAGTGGGAGTAGACAGCTCGTGGAGAACTATAGAGGCATTGTCAAGCTGAGTGTTCTACCTAAACTATTTGAGAGAATTCTGACTCAGCGTTTGGCCTTTGCCATCAAATCGTATATTTCTCCACTCCAACATGGCTTCCGAAAAGGAAGTTCTACGGTCACTAATCTTTTAGAGTTTACTTGTCAGGTTTTCAAGGCATTTTCCAATGGCTCTTGCACTGATGTCATATACACTGATTTTAGCAAAGCGTTTGATTTGGTTAACCACAAATTACTTATCTTTAAACTTCAAGCCGCTGGCTTCCCTTCCCATTTAGTGAAATGGCCACTTAGGACCCATTTTATTTAATCTATACATTAATAACTTGCCTTCGGCGATTAAATCTAGCCAGATCTTAATGTATGCTGATGATGTGCAACTGTTTTCTTCTTTTTCCTTAGAATCGCAATCACATCAGCTTCAAACTGACCTAAATAAATTGGTGGCATGGTGCTCTTCAAATTATATGACACTAAACCTAAATAAATGTAAGAAGCTTTCTTTCTCTAGAAGGAAGTCATTCATAACCCATTACTTTATAGATTCGCACAAGTTGGAGGACGTTGAGTCGTTCACAGACCTAGGCGTCCTCTTTGACCCGTAGGTTACGTTTCAATTTGCACGTTGAGTTCTCGATAAGCAAAGCTAGGTCCGCTCTTGGTTTCATCAAGAGGTGGTCCAAAGAGCTAGATGATCCGTATATTACCAAGAGGCTGTATACGTGTTTGGTTAGGCCTATACTTGAGTACGCTTCTATTGTGTGGTCTCCCTCGTACAGGTGCTATGTAGACTCAATTGAATCTATTCAAAAGCAATTCCTGTTGTTTGCTCTTAGGAATTTGGGTTGGGATCCGTCTGCTTCTCTTCCCCCCTATGAAAATAGGTTGCTTCTTTTGTCCTTACCGTCTCTTGAAAAACGTAGATTTGTTCTTGGCGTTTGCTTTGCAATCAAATTAATAAACGGCGCTATAGACTCGCCGTCATTACTTGGAGAAATAAGTTTTAATGTTCCTAACCGCTTCTCTAGGCATTTTACCTTGGTTAAGGTTAGTCATTGTAAATATAATTATGAAGTGTCTATCTACCTTTTTCTATTATCGGACTACTTTAAAGTCCATTAAAGCAACATTGCTTAATACACGAGATTTGCCAATGTCGTACTTAAACTAGCTCTTAATCCTAAAAAGTCACTACGATTCGAAAATTAATTGTTGTTAACTATTATTCGGTTGCCAAGCTTATGCATGTTTGCGATGGCTTAGGGGTTCATTGCAACTGGGTTCTGTACCGGTTGTGGGTGTGGCTCTGTGCTAATTGTGTACATGTCTTTTTCTTTTTCTTTTTTTCCTTTTATTTGTTTTATTGTACTTATACTAAGTTTTTAATAATAATTAATTTAAGATTTACTTTAAGAGTCATTTGAACTCGACAGTCTTTTTTTTTAGTTGAGTTTCTGTATAAGTGTAATAAATAAATAAATAAATAAATAAATAAAAAGCAGCGCAAGCATTGAAAATAATTTCTTAATGAAACTTAATATCGCAGAGATCAGTTGTGAGCTACTGTATTAAAATGTCATATGTTCTTGGCTTGGTTACAGAACTACCTAAGTCCCACGAATGACAAATAATTATAAATTTCGTTCATTGCCAACAGTTACGTTCTTTACTCTCTTTGCGAAAAATTCTCGTGAACTATTGATCGTGGAAGTTTGTGGTGATGTTCAAATTGGGCTTACTTCTGGAAAAGTTAGACAAGTCTCTTTCTTAAAGTCTCCTATGGAGATGTTCAATGTTGCAAGCTGCAAAAAATATCTACTATCGTCAGACTCTCTTCTTTCTTCCGTCATACGATGCATTGGACTCTTGTATTGACTCAAAAAGTCGCAGCCATTGCCGTAGAAATGCCCTGAGAATGATAGCCAATCGATGAAATCTCTTACACTATCGTTTGCGGTCACGGCGACCAGCTCATTTTTTGCATATCTCTGTCTTCCTGGAAGAGGAAGTTTGTGAGGCAAAAGGACTCAAATTTATTCGACAATGTCGAAAAATTGCTATAGCGATCGTATTTATCCCTAGCGTGTCCAGCGATGGGCTAACCAAAACGAGCTCATAGCTTTCGGACTTTCAAAATGACTTTCAAGCAACTTTCAAAGTGATTTCGACATTGGGCATCAAACGTTCTAGGAAAACTCTACCAAAAGGAAACGACCAAAAGCATAGCAAAATTGTTAAGCGACAAGCGGCACGTAGGCTCCTGTTAGAATATACTAAAATAACGCAAAAAGGAAATGTTCAACTCTGAGATGAAGCCACGTTAAGAACTTATCCATTTATATACATGCATCCCTATTTTTGGCAATATATAGATATTGATTTTATTCTAGTGATTAAATTCATTAGAAGATCTGCAAAATACTTTTGTTGTAAGCGATTTATTAGGTGCAAAATATAGACCTAGTCCACAGTTACCAAAGCTTTTGAATCGGATTGTTACTTTAGTAATTGATTGATTTTTCGCATCTTAATTGCTCTTAAGAATTAGTCTAACTAATTAGTCTAAAGTACTTGGCTTAGATATTAATTTAAGCTTTTCAAGTTAAATCGTCAAATGAAATCCGTTGACACAATCATTTGCGATACTTTCTCGGAAATTTTAAATGGAATCTGATATCTCTGTGATGTCGACTTTTATTAGTTGAAATCTAATGACATAACCTTGAAAGACACGGATGACAATTAGAAGTCTTTGTGAAAACAGTCTGTACTGAAAACATATAAAAATTATAAAAATTTATATAAAGTTTCAAGAGAGAAAAAATAGATGAGTTTTTTACTTTCAGAATTTATTTTCAAACAATATTTGAAACACTTAAAAGCTTAAGAGAAAATTATCTTTCATCCCGTCCGTCCATAACCGTTATCCTTTTAACTGTGAGCACCAACTTACATAAAATGAAAGAAAAGAAAGACAAACATAATAGAGAGAAATTTTGCTTAAAAATCCTTTGTACATACATGCACACATACGAGAAAGTAAGAAAGACAAGAAAAAAGAAGACATGTCTCCTGTCTGGCTGTCAGCATTTTAAATAGATATACATGTTCGGAACAGAAAGACCGTTAGTTGTGCTCTGCCGTCGCATTTTCGCTTCAGTAATGCTAATGTCAATGCACATTTTGCCGTCATTTTTTTTTTGGGTCTTCTTTCTCATCACACTATCCGCTAATGCGAACGCATGCATTTATTCATTTTTCTTTTGATTTTTTTTTTTTTTTTAATTTTATACAAAGTCTTGCTTTCGCTCCTTTTCAGATTAACTATTTGTAGCTTGTTGTACGGACTGAGAGGTTAAATACTATGTAATTTTAAATAGTTTATAGATTTTCTTGGTTTTTCATAAACACACATGCACACATATTCATGAACAAACATTACTTTTCTATTATATTAGGTTAGTAACTTGCATTTCTTTTCCTTTCCGTATTCATTATGATTATGTTCCAAACTTTGCACTCAGTTCACTGTTTGTTAAAAGCAATGAGTGCATGTTTACATGAGTCGTACCATAATAATTATAATAATAAGCGTTTGCTAATAATGGCAGCAAGACTCGCAGACAAAGGAGAAGACGGATGGGTAGGAGGCAATTGAATAGACTTTGTTAGACAAACACTTAGTTAAGAATACAATGAATGTGCAGCACATTTCTAAACTACATACTGAGAGACAGGTTAATACAAAAGCAACCGACCAGCCAACCCTCTAGCAAATATTTTAATAAAACTTCCGCTTTTTCAAATTCCTTTTCATTGCGAAGCACGTAATTATTATTTGCTGCGAGGCTTTGGTTTCTTCATTAATTAACCAAAATTTTAGTAGCTTTTACATAGAAGCTCTTTGCTTGAGAAAGTTAAAATTAAAAAGGCCTTTGACCTCAAAATATTATCTCTAAGTTGCTTTAGCATTTCCGAAAGGAACAAAAATGTATCATAGCAAAATCGAAAATGAGAAAAAGCTAAAAAGAAGTGATAAAAAAAAGAATTAATAGATACATAGATAGATAGACAGATAAAGAGAGAGAGAGAGGGAAAGAGAGAGAGAGAGAGAGAGACAGAGAGAAATAGTTGGAAATGCGCTTAAGTTGTTTTCCCGAGGCATGAAATTTTCGTAACCTTAACTAAGCAAAGCCTTAATCAACAACTACTAAGAGAAACTTCTAATTAAGAACCATAAAGTTAATCAATTCACTTACAAAGTTCAAGGATCAAAAAAATTCCAAAATCGTATTCGAATTAAATTCCATATAGACTAGCAACAAACGGATGCAGGCATTGGGTGATAAGCAATTTAATTAATAAATTACATGGATTTTTCGATCACACCTTACACAAACGTTAGTAGTTATTTCCAAACAAGTATGATGAACATCAAGCCGCTAAATTAGAACTGAAAAATGTTTACTTTCACCAGTTTGGCGATCACACTTCACACTTCATTTTTAGCTTGCCATAGAAACAACCAATATCAAGTTTCATAGTCTGTCTGTAAAATGCTTTCCCCATTTACTGTAGGCGCCTCAAGTCGTGCATAACGGAATTTCTTTGCTAAAATTGTAGATAGTCCCTATAAACATTTTAGTAGGTTTTAGATCACTATCTGCAATTAATTAATTCTTAAAAGTATTCATTTACTCTTCGTTAAGGAAATTTCAGACTAGCCAGAGCCCTTGACAAGGATCACACTATATTTCTAGGTTTAAATTTTGTCATCGTGTGAAATCGACAATAAACAAGAGACAAGTAGAGACAGTGACGAATTGACTAAGAAATTTAATCGAACTCACTAAACATATGTTTACTTTAGAGAATCTAGAGAATTTAGGGATGTTTCTGTGTGTTGGAAAGGAAGGACATGAAGGACATCATTCGGTGATGGTTAAACGAATTTTCTTCACTTCAATAAATAACTTAACTATTTGAAATAAGCAATGCATGTTATAATTGGTTATAATTACAATTTTATGTTACAATGTATGTTATGTTACAATGCATTTCATCCATAGCGAAGAAACATTGCTCATCACGTATTTTGCAACACAATACAATTCGGATATTTTATAATCAATTGAAATAGATGCAAGAGAATGCAACGGTGCTTTTAACAAACACACACACAAGGGTTATTTCAGAATACTGCATGCAGAAAGAATTAAGATTAGGGTGGCATTGCCAAAGACCCGTCTTTTCAAACAGCAAACAACAAAGGAAACCGTTAAAGCTCGAAAATAGCTAATAAGTCCAGATCGTACAGAAGATATTTTGTGAAAGCAGAGGCAAAGTTGGACGACCAATTTTGCGTTCGTGGTTTTCCCAGGGACTTGCCGGTCTTTTCTTCAGACGCCAACGCCAAGCAGAAAAGTCATTACATTCTTTTGTGACTTTCACGATCTGCACGAGTAAAGTTCTAGTTCTCCTTTCTCACGAAATATACGCTTTCATGTAGGACGTCGATTCTCGCCTCGCCTATTCTTTTTTTTTTATAAAGGTTTTTGCCACTTTGTCACAGTGTGTCTGGTATTCGAATTTTTTTAAGAATCGCCGTATCGTAGTCATAATTTTTCATAATAACAGTGTGTTTATATGCCAAGGTATTTGTTCAAGATCAGCACTATAGCGATCGCAGTCACTTCGCAGTATTCTACATATTTTCCATATCAAGGCTCTTGGGCATTTTTCAGGATTTATGTCTTTATTTTCAATTTCAAAGCTTTAGTGTTTGTTTATCGTCAACGATTAGTTAGTATGTTTTCCGGCTGTCCGGCCGTTTCAGGGCTGTCTCAGTGAACCATCTCCATCTTCACTCATTTCTTAAGTATCACTCTTTTCAAGATCTGTTGAAAAAACATTAATACTGGTTTATGGAGCAGTAACGATCGAAATAGTTGCAGTTTTTGCGTCTTATTATATATAATATAAATAAGTATTTAATAAATAATATAAAATTTGTACAACATTTTCGAATAAATTAATTAAAAACTTTTACTTACAATCGCTGCGCAAGACGGTGCATTGCCTACGTATGGCAGCCTTGCGCCAAAATATCGTCGGCCTTGCCGCTTGCCAACCCAACGACCAAGCAAATCGCCACCCCAACTGGTGCGCTGCTGCCTACCTCTTATGCATGAAGTAGGTGAGCGTTTACTGTGAGGCGGTATCGTATAGAATTCAGTTGCCTTCCAATAATGAATGAATTAAACCGTTAATCACAACAAATCAAGACAATACGTCCAGCAGTAAAGACATTTATTACGCCAGCGAAACAAAAGAGAAACGAAGGAAAGAACTCTTGCGACGTGAGGCGTTTTTGCTTATAGCAGTAGTGTTATAGACGAAATTATGCAAATATTATTGCATTATGAACACAGAACACACATTTTAAGATTATTTCGTACTGAATGGTTTTTGTTTTGCTAAGTTTTCAAATGTTCCGCTTCGTCTTTCTCTTAAATTAAAAATATGCTTTTTTTATTTTTTTTATTTTTCTTTTGGTCTGTTGTTGATTCTTGGTATGGTGTTCATGTATATATGTTTATGTGAGTGTTTTTGTATAATAACAGGCTTTGATGAGAAAATATCCAACAACAACAACAAACAGGTTTTACAAATCCATTGCTTTTGAAATTCCTTTTGTGTTGTTCAACTGACAGATGAGAATTTATGCAACGGTTGACAGTTACGTTTTGCTTCAAATGACAGCTCTACGTCTGCTGATGTTGAGGTTGTCGTTGCTGATGATTACAATGTATCTGGCGGTGCAGGTGGCGCTGGTTTTTTTTTTCTACTTTATTTAATGTTCATCTAAATAGAATGATACTGGTTTTAGGTCTTTATTTCTTCTCTTTCTGTGCTAATGTTTTCAGTTGCTTTTGTTGGTACGTACCCGAAACACATTAATTAAGTTGCTTAGCCATTATTATATAGAAATTTTGATGTGAAAACAAATTTCGTTTTGGTAATGCTGTAGGTGTTCTTTAAGTCTTTAACAATTCCTTAATTTGCATTTTTTTTCTCACCATTGACTGTCACCTAGTGATGCAATAAAATACTAACAGCTGCCGTTAAGCTAAGCTAAACTAAGCTAAAATGTGTTTTTATTATAGTTTGAAATTCCTTTTTGCAAAAGTCTTTTAGTTTTTTATTTTATAGTTTTTTTTTTTTTTCCTCTAGTAAGCCTATTTAGTGGTTATGGATTTCTTGAGATGCGTGTACGTATGGGTATTTGTAGATGGTCTCGAGCGTTAAGCACTCACTAAAACTTTTCGTAACTAACTAAAAGTTTAAATGCCGTTTGCAATGGAAATTCCAGTTGTAGAGAACGCGCGGTTATTTCTACAGCAATCCGAGGTTTTTCTTTTATTAAATATTTTTTTATTAATTTTTTTTTTTTTACAATTTTTTGCTTTAAATGCAGTCTTTACGTTTAGCACCTTAGAACAATCTGAAATATTTTTACCACTTCTGAGGATGCTGCAGCTGGTGTTCAGCTTACGCAGCTTATGATTTTATAAATCATAACGATGTAGTAACGCGCGTGTGTATGTTGTATTATGAATATTGCTTACACTTGCCGTTCTTTTGGGGGGCTCATCGTTGTAACCAAAATTTTTTTAATCTGAAAATATGAGAGAAGTAAAGAAGCAGAAAATGTAGAGAAAAAGAATTAATTAGTCTGCCTTAAAATATGCAAAGATAATTAAGTGCTTTAGTTAATTTAAAGCAAATAGTTACGAAACAAAAAACAAACAAAAACCGAATAATTAAAAAAGGAAAATAGAAAAACAAAAGATACGTTCCCACTCTCATTTTATGAACTTTTCCTAAATAAAACTAAAAACGAAAGCAAAACAATATATATATATATACATATATAAAAAAAAAGGAGAAACCTCAAATTAATATTTTATGTTCTTCTATGTGTGTTTGTATGTGTGCATGTGAGTTTGAAAGAGAAAGACAGTAATGAGATTTTATTTTATTTATAACTTTTTTCTAAGGTTTCTTTTTTTTTTTAATCACCCAAAAATGCCAATTCAATTGCATCGTGCACACAACATGTATAAATACGAGAATGTAGATATCCTGTCAAAAAAATGCCAGGAATTATTTGGTCGAAAATGTTGCCAATCGCAGATGACATCTCCGAAGAGATTTATTTAATAGTTTCTGATGTTAGGTACTCGTGAGTTCCTTTCACGATATTTGTCTTTATATATATAAAAATATTTCATTTTATTTACTTTAATTGTATATTTTTTTTCGTATAGAATTCTGCGCAATCCATAACAGTTGCGGTAATATTAATTTGTCGAAAAGATGACCACATGAGTTGGCGTTTAATATTAATTTGTCGAAAAGACGACCACATGAGTTTGCATTTAACTTTCTTCCAAGTACCGTAATTACTAGAGAAGGTACACCTTTTGGGTTGCGATCATGCAAAATAAATTCACTTTGAAAAAGCTCATATAAATCTTTATGATTAATAAACGAATGTGCTGTTAATTTTTGACGATTCCTATTACTTCCTCGACGTAATGTAGACATACGTTCTTTTCGTCTACTTATATAAATAAAAATAAATTTTATAGGAATTTTGGCCAAGAAAAAACTGCTGAATTTAATTTTTTTTTCTTTTAGTTTTTCCCCCCTTTTTTGTACTTTTAGTTGACACCAATTTTGGCAAATTGCCAAAGCCTATGCTTCTAACGCCTGATAAATATTTACATGAAGTGTTTGCATGCAGCAAACTCAAAATCCATCTATTGTCACTATATAAAGTTAATGTAAGCAATCGGCGCAGTTTTTAAAGGCTTTTGTTGCTGAACAATGAAAACTTGTAAAAATTCTCATTCTGCTGTTTAGTTTCAGAAACGTGAAAAAAGAAAAATATATTTTTGTTAATTTCCTTTCATTTAATTTTATTATTTAAAATTGAAGTGAAAAACAGGTGGATTTTGAAAATTGACAACTTTTTTTATTGCTTATTCACTAGTAAACTACATCTACATACATGTAGAGGAAACTACAGTGAATGTTTTACGCGTAGAGACATATGCAGTTTGGGGCTACACATATCAGGTCGCGGCGGCATTCAACAAAAATATGCTTAAACCGCAAAACGGTCGATTGCAAACACTACTTACTTGTTCTCCACCTCGTCCTCCGTAATGTTAATGCTTACTCCGAACAGACTATGTATTTGTTATATTTATAATTGTAACGAAATAGGGCTGCGAGATGCAAGTATTCGGTATTACTTCCCACCGAAACGACAAAATAAAAAAATTCAAGAGAAAAGCATGCACTGAAGTATCATATATGAAAGTCTTCCTTTATTGGAAAAAAATCTATGAAAAACGTAAGAAACTTCTTAAGAAAGCCGGTTTGCACTATCTTTCATCTCTAAATAAAACACTTCAAATTTAGTAGACTTGCGACCGATAAAAGTCAAGGCTTCGACACAATTCAAATAAATTAATCTTAATTAAGCTAAGGTCATTTACAATTAATTATAACTTTACTTTTTATTCCAACTGAAAAGAATAAAATGCAAAACTAATCATAAAACCTCGCAATCGTTACAACTAAACCACAATGAAAGCGGTTTTGAGATTTGCAAAAAAAAAAAAAATATTGTAAGAAGGCAATACGTTACAAGATTAAAACTAGGGTGAGTCTCATTAATATTGCGTTTTTTCGCTCGACAAAAAACAAACGCTTGTTAAACTTAGTCCATTGTTCATTTACTATGTGGAACTACTAAGAAATATATATTTAAATATATATATCCGCCTGAGTGGCCGAGTAGGCATGAGTCTCGACTAGCCATTCATTGGTCGTGGGTTCCAATCTCAAGTGGGGTAGAGTTTTAAATAATAATAATAATAATAATAATAATAATAATAATAATAATAATAATAATAATAATAATAATAATAATAATAATATTTAAATATAAGAAAAAAAAAGCATTGAAACATTATTCCAGTAGACGAGAAAATTAAAAAACTTTAAGAACTCAAAAAACAAACGTTATTATTATTGAGTTTTTTTCATATAAGGAAGGATACGAAGAAAAAAGACAGATTCCCAACAAATCCGGCTGATCAACGATTTAACAAAACGAAGATACGCTAAACCTTTACAACATGTAATATTTTATTTCAATTTGAATTCTGAATTTATTTTGATATCCAGCTGCAACTTATACGGCTACAACACCTACATACAAGTTATTATAATGTATACTAATTATTATTATTATTATTTATGAATTGCATGTCTTGCACGTTAATAGCCCACAAGTACTGTTAAAATGCAGCTAGACAGGTAAACTTACACTTAGCTTTTGCGAAAGAAAATAAGGAAAGAGACAATTGACAATTAAGGTTACGAAACTTAAAATAGCCAGCCTGTAATAGTTCCACATATATAAAAAATACAAAACATAAGTAAGAGGCATTAGCAAAGACTGGGCAATACTGACTGAATTTTAGGCAATGAATCGGGCCAGGGGGATAAGAAGATTCGAACTATGGAAATACGATTCTCAAATCATTTATTGAAAACGATCGAAATCAACGGAAACGTTCCGAAAAAGTTCAGAAACAAAAATGTGGCTGAACCAAAGTCTGATCAACTTCAGATCAGAACAAATTAATAACAAATTTGTAGACATTAGATGCTGTGAAAATCCAACCAACTTAGTGGTGACTAGAACAACTATCATTAAAAATGCATAAAGAATATGTTGCATTCTGAATAAGTCCATTTAAAAGTCAAAAAAGAATAACTGATGTCTCGTACAGATATCGACTAATTGAACAAATTCCCCCGATCACCATTTCACGAATTTTAGAAAAACCATAAGAGAAATTATCAGCAAAATGGTCAGGAAATTCGTACCACTAATGTTTCTTAGGTAGGCGAAAAATGCACATCAGGGAACAATTCTAACTACAAGCTTCGAGGTGGTATCTGTCGGTATTACATAGGTACATAGTAACTACGCAATTCAAACCAACATTGTCTTAACATGATCAAAGAAAATACAAATACTGAAACGGAATCAGGTACACAATTTTAAGTAAGTTCGTTTCAACGTATGGTTGTTTGTCAAGAATGGCCGAGAAACAGAAATTTATAACAAACGTATTTAAAGGCGTAAGGGAAATGTTCTCCATGCCGCATTGCCATGCAATGGTGGGTGCAATAAAAGGAAACTATAGAACATTAAGAGACTGCTTGCACAATTTCGTTGATGGTTATCAATGTCACAAGTTCACTCACAACACAACTCGACAAGTTTTTAACCGTTCTTCTAAAAAGTTCTAAAAACGACGATCTCTTTAATCTGTTTAGGATCTTTGTCTGTCAAAACTGTAAATGTTGTTTATAATTTAATCTCTGGATCTGCTGTAATCTCTACCTTTAAGACCCTTGTCGCGGCGAATCGTTTTTAATTAATTTTTTTGTCAGCTCCATGCGATCCGTAAATTAGCTTTACACACTGCATTCCTCATGTTTGCATCTAATGGTACGCCCCATATACCATTATCATTATAAGCATATATCATGTTTTTGTGCGTTCCGATATTCGAATGAGCTTTTATTATTATTATTATTATTATTATAAATTTAGCCAGAGAATAAATTCTAAGACCAATGTCTTGAAGCACTAGCATCGAAGGGTTTCGGCTTTTATTATTATTAATATTATAATTATTATTATTGTTATTATTATTATTATAAAAACTCTACCGCACTTGAGATTTGAACCCACGACTATTGAATTCCTAGTCGAGAGCCTTGCCCACTTGGCTACTCGAACGTGCTACTGTTATGTCTTTGTTAGATATACATGTGCTTGTTTCTTTCTTATTGTTTTTCTTATTTGTTTATTCATATCTAAATTGTTGTTTTTAAGTCATTCTCTCTTTGAATTGATAGGCTTGCAAAAGTTTAAATTACCATTTTATTATTTAACTTTTAAGTTTAATCTTAAGAGTCATCTGCCCAATATTCGACTACTATTCTGGTTTCGTATATGTACTTAGGTCGTCTGAAAAGCTTGCGACCTCAACCTTCCCACGGAAGCTTTTGCCCACAAAAGTTAGATATTGTGTCTTTGGTTACGCTCATAAGTGCAGTTGTCCTTTTGACAAGAAGCGTGTTGAATCGACAGGAGTGGATTTGTGAAATTGGAAAAACTCGAGTATCGCGATGTCAATAAGTATTTGTATTGTATTAAAAATAACCGTTATATTCTATTAGTTGCACATATGGGCGATATTTCTCATTGGCTGAGTCCACTCTGACTTAATATCCAAAAAAAAAAAAGTATTTGTTGTTTTTGAAAATCAATATATTTACACAAGTTAAAGCTGATTTAGACGATATATGCGGAAACTCTATATCGTCAACTAAGGCGAAATTTTGAAGAGCCGAATCGAAACGTGTCCGCCTCAGCTTACGTAACGATGAACGTTCACAACGGTCAAAAAATGTAACGACGGACGTAAAACAACGCGCACGTTCACCAAACGATGCATTTACAGTTCGAAAGATAACAGAGGCCACGAATACGTCCAAAAAACACATTTGTCGCATGTTGAATCAAGGTCTGTGCACAAACAAACTGACCGTGTACTAGATTTTATATCTGCTCGCAGTGAAACAAGAGGAACAAGCCTAGAAGTAGCCGGTTGACTTATATATGTGTCAAGGCCTTGCAAGCGCTTCTTAAGTACCAATATCTTATATTCTTATATTCGTACATCCTATATATTAGAAATATCTTCTCGGTTAGTTACACTGCCTATATAGCCGATAGGAGAGATAGCTCCATACACTATAAAAATCGTAATTCATTGAATACTTTCCTCATTTCAACATAGACTAGTGGTGGGTATTTAAACAAATCGATTCAAATAATGTCTTACTACGCTCTTGTGCTTTTCTATTGTTTCGTAAATGTTTACCACATGACAAGGTAATTTGATTTAATTCCCATAAATTGACTTAGGTAACCTAACAAACTTAGAATATCATCCAACTAGTGGTGGGTATAAAATTTACCAAAAAAAAAATTGATGGAGACGCAAAAAGAAGAAGAGGAGCAGCAAAAAAAAATAAAAAATTAAGCAGCAACAGCGCCTGCATTATGAATATCCTGCCAGCGAACTCTTGGCGACTTACGTATATATTTCAAGTAAGTCTGTATGTGCGCGCTCACGCTATACGAGTATACTTTTGTTTATATATATATATAAGCATTATTATCGCCCGTTCTCTCTGGGTTTGATTGTATTTGTACATTGTATGACCATGTGCTTTACTGTGTTCAAGCTTCTCTATTCTGGGAAATGATGGACTTCATTGTAGTTTCACTGGGCCAAAATGAATGAATGTGTATTGTTTCTGTATTCAATTTTTGTTCCTTTTTCTTTTTTTCATTTTATTATTATTTTTTCTCATTTTGTTCGTTGCAGACTTTGGGCGCCATCAAAATCGCTGACGCCGTCTCCCTTTTATCTCTCTTCTTCAATACACGCTGCAGCAAGCAAGCACAAAACAATATTCACACATCTATCCATCCATTCGCTAACAAATGATAAAAATTACGGCAGCATGCAAAGTGACTGCAGTCTGCTTTAGAATAAAATGTTGACAGCTTGGGAGTTCGTTGGCAGCAATACTAGTATGTATATAGTATGGGACAAGAGCTTTATTTAGTTTCGTTGCTTTTTTTTCCACTTTTACCGGAACAAAATTCATTTCACTACAATTCCTTGTTATATTTTTACTTATCTTTCTCTCTCTCTAACACCTTCCGTTAATTGGAAACATTTAAGGAAAATATTAAAAAAGAAAATTTATTGTGAAACCTAAACCTCTGAAAAATGAATTAAAACACTAAGAATGCATTTGAGATGTGTTCATGATTTTTTTTCTTTTTTTTTTTTGCGTTAAACAAAAACAGAAACAATTAAATATTAAAGAAGCGCTCCTATGAATACACTCGAAACCCATTAATATAAACAAAGACGTCTTTTCTTAATCGAAAAAAGGTGCTGTTCTCTGTTATACGAATAGAGTGAGAGATTCAGACGTATATACGTATTTTAAATGAAAAAACGTTGGGTATAATTTGATATAGTCACATGATAGTTTGATGGAACAAACCATTCAGAGTCTTGCACACTACGTCAATAAATGTATTTCCAGCCTCTAAACGAGACAACGCGAGCGCTTGATTGAAACCAATTTTTTTTTTTTTTTTTTTTTTTGGTCTTTTGAGCTCAACACAGTTTTGTATCCAAATGTATCCCAATTATTATATTTCGTTACTGTGTTACCTGAAGGGCATTGGAAATATCTCTCTGCAAAGCCCATTGCTTACCATTTGACGAAGTATGCTTGCTATCTTAGAATCTTTTCAGGTTTGGAAACATATGGAAATTGGAATTCACTTTATATATATTGAAGTGCATAGGTTTCCGGAATATTTTAATGACTTAAATTTAGAAAGACATTTGGGCAGAAAAGATGATTGTTTTCCACAAATCGACATTTCTCACCATTTTATTTACTCAGTCGGTTAAAAACTGTACAATTATTCGGTTCTCCTATTGTTTATGGGTAACCAATTTCCTTTTCCTTTTCAAGAAACTCACGCGCTAAGCTTTCGGGAAAAATTTAAATGCGTTGACTGTTACAGAGTCCAATACGGTTCGTTGCATTGTTTGTTATTGAAGTGATAAATCCAAATCTTATCCAGAGTTACGAATTGATAAGCAAAGCCCAGTCCGTTGTAAAACAGTCCGTCTAAAATGCAGTGCATTTGAAGGCGGTCTTGCTCCAAAGTTATTAAATACACGACACGAGTCAGTAGAATACTCGTACCCAAAACATTCATTAAGATCTTATGTACTGGTCCATATAAGGTGCCTATGGCTTTCAGCGATCTTCCACCTGCTCTGCTACCGACTTTGCAAGAAGCTGTAAGAAAACGCCGTGCATTATCTTTGGATGAGTATTATATAGTTTGGCAAACGCTACAACTTGACGAAAAACACAATTTTATAAACTTCTGTTTAAAAAAGCTTGCGGTTAGACTTTTTAGATCCCATACGATCCGCACTCGGCATAGGATAGTTAATTAGAAGAAAACCAGTCCATACTGTATGCACGAGCGTAGTACTCTCACTCTTAGGAAATAGTATTTTGTCTGCAGCCATAGCAATTTAGAGAAACGTGACCAACCATGCGTGACTAGAGTAAACAGATTACAACAACAATTCCCTTGACGTGAATACTAAAGGAAACTAAGTATCGCCATTGTGCCATAAATATTGCGAACGTCAGGAATTAGCGCAACCTTTCCCTCGACATAGGCACAAATAAAAAGAATGCGAGTAATAGGCTAAGCAGTATAAAGTGAATTATCTAAATTTTCTTCTTGTAATAAAAACAAAAATATATGTCTGCAGATAAAAGCTTCCATGCACAGTCTTATTTAGAAAAAAAAAGTTGTTTTCTGCCTTATAAATAAAAATTTATTTTATATAATTTATTTTTACACCGTCTTTGTGCAGTTTTCTAAGCTTTTCTCTTCTTATGTGCCTATTAAGCAGAGTATGGTTTTCTGTGTTTTTCTTCATGTTTTAATTCGAAATAAAAAAATTTTAAAATATAACACATCGTCATAGATGCGTCGTTTTTATATCCAGCATCCAACCTATTTAGCGGTTTCGTTGAGCGCAGAACCCTCGCTCGATGTGGTTATGGTTGTCTGCTTGCCCGCCCAGTTGATCACTTGTCCATTCCTTCTTTTTTTTTTGAATAAAGTTGAAACCAGGTGCTTTTAAATTCTTGACAAAGGTTACGATTATGCAGTCGATCTCGAAAATATTCATCCGCAATGCATAAAGACTTAAAAATCTGCAAGACACCGAAATGTCGAAAATAATAATTCTTAGACGTACTCAAGATATACAATAAGAGGAAAAGCTCAAAAAGGAGAAAAAAAATTGCCCATTTAAGGAACAACCAACGACGCGATGTTTACGATGCCGCCTCGACGATTTACGTTTAATGTGAAATGTCTTTTTGCCCTCTTTCCCAAGTTTAGCAATGGTAAGTAACCCTTTAATTTTTTTATTGATCAAGCAAATAAGCGACAATACATCACAAACGTTATTTCATTGAAATCGCGTGAGCGCTTCAAGCTACGTGATTTTAGCTGATAAAAAAAATACCCGAAATCATGTTTGCCGATTTTAATATAAGGGCCGTACTAGCATCTCTGCAGCGAAAAAATTTGCGTTATGTACTTCTTTTCTAACTATTTTCCAAAATAAAGGAAATGCCGTACTGTTAATGCACATAATCAATATACTCTTCCGAATCAAGTAATTGTGTAATTTAGATTTTCTGTTGTCGCGAAGCCCTGCACCTGCTCCTGGAACTCTTCTTTTGACTACAATTAAAATAATACTTGCTGCATATCTTTGTAGACGACTTTTCTAAATACAGATATGGATTGGAAATTCGTCAGCAAACCCGTGGCATATTAGAGTCATTTCTGAACAAATATAGGACGTCACATATATGTAAAATAACTGACTAACCGGCGTACGTTTCATTGTAGTATGTAACTAAAAATATCCATGTCATAACAAACACATGGATGCTCCCACCATTAACAAATCGATTTTTTTCTAATTAGCTTAAGTCTGCATTACGATAACACGCGTCTCTGATCTGAAAGGTTTGATCGTCACAATCGTAGCCTTCAATTTTGTAGTGCACTCTCCTCCCCCTAATAGTGAGCATATACTAACATAGGCAAGCAGCTAATTGAAGCTTAGACGTATTGAATAGAAATACGCTTGGATGTATGCATGGATGTTTGTTTTTTAAGTTAGATTAGAGTCAATCCGAATTTGATTTTTGCAATAAATATTTGAATATTTGAATATTTGACTTTACTTAAAATATATGACTTTTTAAAGCGATTAAACGGATTAAACGCCCGAGAGAATTTCGAAAATAATCGAATCATTCATACACACTCACTATTAAATGTAATGTTCGTCTAAACACGTGCACATAACTACTGCCAAAAAAAGACATAATTATAAACTATATCCGAACATAAAACCGGAAAAGGAAACCGAATGTATATTTATGTAAATGCCATATATATATATACATATACATTATATACATAGTGTATACAAATGTAATATAAATATATATATGTATTTATTTGCGTGTATAATAAAACTGTATAAACAATTCTCTGCAAAAATATTCTGTTTCTCGTTTCTGTCAACCAGACAAAAATATATAAGAAGCAATAAAAAAAAAAACAAAACCCACACTAATAATATATTATACAGAAAATTTGGATATCTTGACATATAGAAATATATGGCTTTTGTGAATTTGTGTAGATATTTATGTATATTCGAACATGTACATATTATAAAAGACATGTGTAGCTGCCATAAGTCTGACAGGATCCTAATGGTCTGCTGTAAGTGAGTAAGCTCTTCGGTATACTACATACGTACGCATTCATGAAAGCTTGTTTTGCTTATAGATTGTTATGACTGACTTTTGTGATGATAAAATAAATACCCATGCACGCATATACACATACATAGACAGAAGCACGCACGAACAAATTAGTATTACATCAGCACAAATTGTAAAAGAAATTTCTGTATATTTGTCAAAATTCGTGAAATTTACGAGATGTTTTATGACCAAAATGAAAACAAAAAATAACTGGAAGTAGAGAAAGAAACAAAAGAGAGAAAAGAAAGGAAAAATTAAGTAAAAAAAAAACAAAGAAAACTATATGAAAAGCAATAAAACTTACGACATAATTGACATGCTTGAATAGTTCTAAGACTTGTGACATCAACTTCACTTTTACACATACCTTGCCTTGAACGTAGTAGATATAGATAACAAAAAGAAAACTAAAATAATTTATACAAATTCATAGAGGTTGGAATTTAAGCTTTAATAATATCGGATAACGTTGATAGACAAATGCTTACAAGTCTCAAGCGATCGTAACGTTAATCTGTCATTAACCATATTTTCATTCGTTAGACGTAAAACTCCAGACAAATGAATGGATATTTTGTAGTAAGTAAATCGAGTACTTTTTTGTTTAAATAGTTACTAGCAGACATGAAATTAAAAATGAAAAGAAGAGCACGCAGTATAAGAGCAGAATAACTTTATCATGCGATATCAATAACACAAAAGTCATGGTATAAAATGTTTTCTTTTTAGAACCCATCTAATCGTGATTACGAAGAAAGATTTTTTCCTTACTTTTTAGTGTCCATGCTCCTGTGCTACATGTCAGTTTTATTCACTATTTCAAAGCGTTACTTTGTTGAACCTCTCCAAATGAATATCTACATCGAATTCGAGACACCGGTTGTCCTATGCTATCCATCACTTTTAGAGTTAATATTCCTGCAAATATCTTGCGATCGCGAAGTCTTTTTTGTCTTCTTTTTAGAACTCATCTAATCGTGATTATGAAGAAAGATTTTTTCCTTACTTTTTAGTGTCCATGCTCCTGTGCCACATGTCAGTTTTATTCACTATTTCAAAGCGTTACTTTGTTGAACCTATCCAAATGGATATCTATAACGAATTCGAGACACCGGTTGTCCTACGCTACCCATCACTTTTAGAGTTAATATTCCTGCAAATATCTTGCGATTGCGAAGAGCAAATGCTCTACCTGGTGCTATTTCAGGAGAATTACAGTTGAAGGATTAATTTGCTCAAAGAAAACTTGTATCTCTATGACTGCGTATTCATTGCGCGACTTCGCGATCCTATTGTAGCCTTGCCGCATTTATTTTTGGTTCATCCTAGCTATAGTGGCTACCTCCCAAAATTTATTCATACCTTTGCAAAACTTCAGACAGCGTGCCAGGTTTGTTTATCTGTTTCTAAATATAATCTTGTGAGATGATTTCGCACAATTCGTACCTATGTTGTTAGACCCATCAGTTAATCGGCTTTATTCAAAGGACTTAACGATAGACTGTTTTCTTTAACATCTGTTACTATTTTTATGATCTTCTGTTGAGTTTATGTTTTCCGTCCTATCCATGACAGTTATGTTGCGAAATTTATTCATTGTTTTACTCTACATCACTTGTAGCACAAGATTAAATTAAGTTTGTGGGGATGTATGCAACACTCGGAAGAACTTGATATAGAGCCATCTATTATTATAACGTTCGATTTGAAATCTTTCTGCCCGTCTTGTGTTTCACTTACAGATCGGAGTTTTTAAGACAGTTAGATAGAAAGATGAACGATTGAAAATGGTTCGGATCGAATGACTTTTTCGAGCACTTCCATATAAGCGTTTATTTTGAAAAGCCGAAACGACTATATTAAAGGAAAAGGTGCGGTGCATTTAATAGTGGGCCATGGTCAATTATAATGGGCTGACTTGTTAATAAATTAATATTTTAGTTTAAAATATTCCGACAAGAATCGAAACTGATTTTGGAAGAAGGGTTTCCAATGTAGGAAAACAATTAAAAGGGGCTCCACTTTCCCCTTCAAGGTAATGATAGTGATAACATAGCACAATTCTAATCCTAGAGAACCCAAGGGACAAATGAGGAGTCAATAGGACTAATTCTTCATTTCAAAATAATTTATTATTAAAAAATTAGTACGGGGTTGCACACTTTTAGAAATTGTCTCACTACTGCTGATAGTCTATTTTTCCTGTGCTCTGGTCTAAAGCGAATAAGGCTTGCACTTAAGAGACCTATAAGGTTTACAACTCCTCGTAGTGCAACTGTACGAAAATAAGTCTACTATTAATATTCGAGAATTCAAAATTGCTCATAAGAGCTTCTTGCTTTACAATTTCAATCGTAATATAAGTTCATTAATACTATATGCATATGAAAATGTGCAATACGTATTTTACGCATACATACACAGAAAATAGATTAATATGCGATGAGCGGTAAAAAGAGCAGAACAAATGCATCGGACACTATTTTGCGAACCAAAAGAAAAATATGCACGATTTTTCGAACTGTGATCCTTTGAGATCAAACTTTGCTGTAGTAGAAAACCAGCAGGACGACATGAGGAAAAATCACTACTTCAATCAAACATGGAGGGAAAAGGCACAAGGAGGGATCATTCGTATCGTGGTCAGCTTCGGGTTTTCTCCAACACATCATTTTCTGTATTTTTATTTTCATTTCATCTTCGCTATCCCAAGATAGCCAAGTATTCGCGGTTACTTAGTAGGGTTTTTGTGTTTTTTTGAAGAATTCTACTTTGTCGAATGTAAGCCGCCACTCCAGGAGCAAGTATACTGAAACTCCATATATGATATCCAAAACAGGAAGTGTATAAAATTTGCCAAATTATTCAAAAGCGTACAGAACTGCGCATCGGAAAATGAATAAAAGGTAATGTAGAAAACGATCGATTTTGATTTTGGTTGCTCATACGCCTGTTCAACCGTCTATAAAAAGATTTTACGCTTTAAAAAGTTTCAGAAGCGTACGATTGCTTTTAAATTTTCCTAAACATTAACATCAAGTTTGAAATGGCTTTTCGAGCTGCTATTAAGTTCGACAATCCCAAGTTGAAAAATGCACTTTCTCAAGTCCATGCGTTTTACTCGTTGAGAATGCCATGTTTAATGTGTCCCATCAACAGGTTTGCTAAGGCACCGTTTCAATTAGTGTCGATTTTAACAACTGTTCCAAGCGTGGAGGATAGACGCTGCTTATATTGAAATATTTCAAAAGTAAAGAGATTTCTTTGTAAGAATATTTTTGTTAAATTAGTGATGAGTTTTTGCGAAATTTTGAATGGAAATAATGTCTCTCCAAAATAAAACACATTAACAATGGCTAGAGGAGACAGTGGAAAAACAACTTATCACTTCCATTAAGTTTTGAAATAGTTTTAAAAACAGTATATGATCGTCTATTTGGAATCACGCTTATGAATTCTATGTAGATACCTGTATTCTAATGACGACTTCATATATATGTCAATAAAGTTAGTAACATGGTCTTGAAAAGTACGCGTAATACATTACTTGCGCAAGTAGTCCAAAATTTGATGAATCCTTTACAAAAACTTTTTAAAATGATTCGGGGATTGATGTAAAAAGGAAGGTTTAGTGTGAGTTAAATTTGGCTTTCCTTAGAGCTTTTATTTCATTAACACGTAAAAAGAAACCGGGATCACAAAAAAAAAGCATCCATCAATATAACATCAATCAATATAAACATCGATCGAGTGTTCATGAAATTTTCCTTCAAAAAAAATTTCGGGTAAGAAGGAAACTATCGATAGACGTTGTCTAAGATCGATGATTTTCTGCATATCTGCTTGAGATTTTCTTACACAGGTTTCTCCATTCTGTCCTAAATGGAATCAAATGT
Source organism: Glossina morsitans morsitans (assembly GCA_001077435.1). Taxonomy (NCBI): domain Eukaryota; kingdom Metazoa; phylum Arthropoda; class Insecta; order Diptera; family Glossinidae; genus Glossina; species Glossina morsitans. The sequence continues at coordinate 32,862 of CCAG010012019.1, forward strand.
TAAAATTCTTTTTTCAAATATGTTATGTATGTCAGCCAGATTAACTTATAAAGTAAAAAAATTTTAGCATAAGTCAGCTTAAAATATTATATTAATTTGGAAAGACCTACGAACTTTGGCTGAAAAATATGAAACATTTTGTTTATTTATTTATTTATTTGCTTTTGTTATTCATATTTACTTTCACTCTTCTCCGGATTTTTGTTTTTTTCTTTTTTAGTTTTTTAATTTCATTTTTGTGTTATTTTCCATCACTAAAACCTCAAAGCAAACCTGTACATGACAATGTACTTTAAGCATTTAGTTGTAGTACACATGTACTCTAGCTCACGCACACTCACATCCGCATGCAAAAAGTAAAACAAATGTAAAATAAAATTCTTGTTGACTCACTGCAACAGTTCAGGTGTTATTTCAACAGGATTAAAAGGAGTTAACGAACTTTATTTTTATATTTTATTTTAATTTTATACAAATTTTTTCGAATTTGCTTTATTACAATCGAAATGAATAAAAGGAAATCCAAATGACAACTGCCATGTCAAGTTGATTAAATTAGGCATAGCTCGTGGAATAAAACTATGACTATGAGATTATTTCCACAATTATAAACCACTCATTGCCATTTTCAGTGGCCAAGGGAGGAAATTTAGCACGAAAGCGAACCCATTAGAAATACGCTGCCTTCAGTTCTTAGCTTCATTAAATTAATGAAAATAATTATCTTTACCTTTAAGATAATTCGGAAAAGGCTCTGAAGACAAACAAGTGTACGGGCAGCAGAGGCACACATACTTTTTATCACAGAATTGACTGGAAGCATACCTTAAGTGTGGAAACCCTGTATATTTTTCAGAAACATTTGTTGACTTAACGGATGCTTTGAATTTCCTACTTCTCAGGGTAAAGAGAAATATTTCCTTGAAATTTCAGGTTTACTTGTGTAATAAATATGTCTAGAATATGTCTATGCTCATTTACATCGTTAAGAACAAACGTAGTTTTAGCTAAATCGCGACGAACATGGGACGGATTCGAAACGTGCCGATGCTTCCGCGAAAATATTCAAAGTTTAAGGTAAAGTTTTTGACGTTAACTACGAGTTCAACTATAGAATTTGAATTTCCCTAACTTTTCCTCTGTCCTTCCGCAAGGCGAAAAGTGTAAATTCTGCGAATCTGTCTCTGAGAGATGCTGTAAAAGAGTCACTGCCATGCATAAAAACTCCAAAAAAAGAGAATAAAGGCGAATATTTAAACATGTAGGCGATGGTAAAAATGAATAAGAAATTTTTACAGTAAAAAAACATGTCTATAATCTCACCCCAAAATCCCTTGAATTTCTTGCAATTTTTGGCATTTGATAATGGCCTCGAAGGCCATCTATAAAGAAATTAGTGATCTACTCGTACTATATTGAAGCATTCTTCGTACTATATTGAAGCATTCTTCGTACTATATTGAAGCATTCTTCGGAGACTTTGCAACACATATTTACTTAACTAATTTGAATTTTCCAATGGATTCATTCGCCTGCATGCTCATCTTTCTGTCTGCCTTCGCTTCCAACTTTCGATGTGACAAATTTTAGCTATAAAACTAAAATGAATCGGACTTAAAGGAACGTTTAGCCCACTCCTATATACTTCTCAATGCTCTATAAGTGAAAAATTGCAAAAGTTTTGTAAAAAAACTTGAAGATTTCAGTTCAATAATGGGCTCAAACAAGTTTTAAAAAATAGGACATCGCAGTTCTTTAATGTTCTTTCTGCTGAGTAGTCGTCCGCGGAGATGTGTTCTGATCAACGCTCTTCCTCCTCCCCGCACCGTCCACTCCACCACCACCATGTCTTTTCCGCCCGCCACGTTAACTAGCATTAGTCTTACCGGGTTTAAGGTCACGGGCATTGGGCTTTTAAGCCCGTCTGCCAACCCAACTACATATATACGTCTGCCTATTTAACGTGTACCAGTATTTTTCCAACTATTACCAAAGTTTAAGCAAAAGTGTCGCATTTATATTTTTTTTATAAAACTACATTTTTTTATCAAATTCATCCTCGAATTTCACTAACTCTCCAATGATCCATTTAAAGTGTTTTAAATCTTCCGAAATCTATTGAAGTCGTCCGTATCCGCAAAACAAAAATATTAATAAAAAAAGGAGAACAGTCAGATAAAAATACATACAATAAATATTAAACTAGAGTTACAAATAATCAAAAAAAAGAAAGCAAAAGAAAGCATGCATTTTTTTGAATTCCTCGTAGTGAAAATAAATTTTTTGTTGTAAAATTTATAAGATATGCTATTTGTTATTTGTTTAATATTCATTTTGCATAGAGACAAAGAAAATTCTCTTGTACGAGAGTATGGGTACATAAGCACTAAATAAACAAAACTCTAACGATCTGAATATTTACTTAAATCAATCACAGATAAAAGCAGCCATTCAAATCAAACAGCCACTCGATAAGTAAATATAACCCACACACTCTTACTGCCTCTTATTATTCTCCGGAACGAGAAGAGGAGAAAACTTTTTTTCCATTTTGTAAAAACAATAAATTACGAAGTGGAAATGTATGAATGTATTTGCTAAAGCAACAAGATTTCACCCTTGTATCAGTTACTACAGTAAGTCTTTGTTTCGTTCTTATTGTCAATAAAACAACAAACAAAAAAAAAGAAAAAAAAACCAAATTGAACGCACATATACGCACACGTATGCGAAAGGAAACACGGTGAAGCAAACAGTAAACGATAGAAAATGAATGAATAAAGCGTTCTATAGAGTATCGTGCACGGAGTATACTGAGAAAGAAGCAGTGCCATCCATTAGACAAAGAGCAAACAATAAAAATGACAAACGTTGAACTGTATTCTGATTGCCGGGAACAAACAGACACTAGAGTCAAACACTATACATAAACACGTACAAAAGAAAACGTGGAAAAACCAGAAAAAATGAATGACTTGAAAAAAAAAACTATCTTGAAAGGTAAACGGCAAACGGGCATTAATCCGCCAGAGGAATAAACAAAAATCATGGAGGCTTTTGTTAGCTATGGGTCATAAAACAAATAAGCAATTAAATGTAGGAAATAAAAACAAACCGTTAAAGATATTGAAATATCAAGTAGTTTGCCGATAATATCCTGCTGTAATCTTAAGTAAATTGCTGTCATTTCTACTTCTTTTTTTCTCTTTTTTTTACGATTGTTTAATTTTTCTTGTTCTTTTTAATAATCAAGTCGATGGCGCTGGTTAATGTTACGTTCAGTGCTCAACATTTTTGCTATTGTTTCTGCAATGAAAGCAACAATTTTTGCTTTTGTTAGTAAGTTAACGGTATTTCGCTCTTTAACACATACGAGTACACACACAAACACACACACGCACACACACATTCATTTAAAAATTCGCATACGCACGCATACGCACATGTACATAAATGCACCCACATGTGCTTACTCAATTTTGTAGAGATTTCTGACGTGCGTCATAACATCCACGCAAATCATGTGTATATTCTGGGCTTTGGAGTGTGGTGAGTGAAGAAAAAAAAAGAACAAAATGCAAAACTATATAAATAAAACTTTGTGAATTTAAATAACAAATCAACAGACTTTGTTAGTAAGGGTGATAAGGAACGAGAAAATCTCAATCCTTTGTTTCTTTACTAAGTGCATTTACTTAACATACATTTATTTATAGTTTTCTATAACATTCCGATACGGTGTTTTCTTTTCTTTTTTTTTTTTTTGAGGTTAGAGACGGACTATGAAAATTCTTTCTGAGAGCATTAGTTTTTCTCTTGGTTTTTATTTTTACCTTTTTTTTTTTTCTTTTTTATTAAAATTTATACCGTCTTATTTCTTTTGTTTGTTTGATTCTTGGCAAAAGAATAACAACGAGGCAGTAAAGGTTTAAGAATAAATTTTTCTTTTTTATTCGATTTCTCTTTTAGTATTAACTTGAACAATTTGATTTCTTTTCATTTTTTCATTCAATTTCATTTGACAATTATTGTTGTCGTTGTTGTTGCTGCTGTTGTTATGGTTAAGCACAAAATTTTTGGATAAACACTTTTTCAATTTTCTTTAGATCTACTTATTAAATATTGACATTTGAAATATTACGCCGACTGATGTTTGTTTTGCTTCTTGAAACTTTTCTTCAACTTTTATTTTTTGCTTATTTTTAACCAAAACGCTAGCAGGACACGCCCTGTAAAAATCAACACTTTTTTTTAAAATAAAATTTAAAAAAAAAAATCAAGTAAAACGAAAGAATTTCTTTGTCGACAACAAAATATTCATTGACTTTTGTTCACTTGTGACACAGTTAATTTATTTTTTTTGCCTCTTTTAATCACTATATTTACTTATTTATTTATTTTCATTATTATAATTACTTTAATTTGTTTTGGTAAGCTTACTTTTTAATAAAAAAAATTCTTCTTTATCAAACACTTAAAAAAAATCCACGCAACGTTTTCCAAAAACGTTTTCTTCAACCCGCGGGCTCTGAGGCAACTACTAACAGCTTGCGTATGGAGCATAAACGAGTTCATGATGCCAAAAACCAAAAAGTATACAATTTCTATGTATGGAAAACTTTCCGTTAAACTACAAGCGACAATTTGCGACAAAAGCTGCAAACACACACTAAGATAACCATGCTCACCAACTAAGGCATGTCAATTACACAGAATCAATTTTGCTCTGCATCGCATTTTCTCTTTCTCTCTTTCTTCGAATTAAACTTCCTCTCTGATTTTCAAACGTTAGTGATAAAAGTAAAGGATGCTAAACGCGCATCCACCTCTTGTTGTAACAGAGACGCGTTGATAATTTACAAGATTACTATCATTATTATTACTTATGATGAACCTGTAACTCCCTCTCTCTTTCTTTTCTCTTTCTCTTTCTCTCTCTCTCTCTCTCGCTTTATCTCTCTCTGCCACTATTTCTTTGTTTGCGTTTTCCACTTGTTTTCTCTCTCTCGCTTTTTTTGCTCTCCAAGATTAGTAAGATAATTATCATTATTTTATATTGAACCTAAAACGCCTCTTCTCTTAATATCTCTGTTTATTTAAGAAAAAACTTATTTTTTCTTTTACTACATGTCCAAATTTGCCATTGCACTCTGCTTTCTTTTTAACACTTGCATTTAATTGTGTTTTTGAATTTTTGGGAGCTTCAAATATGGTTACTCAAATTCCTGAGAGTCATTTGTGCAGTTGAGTGTAACTACAATTTTTTGTGCCTCTTTTTAACATATTTTTTTTTTTCTACTTTTTATTTTCTCTTACATATAAAAACTTCTGTAATTTGGGTTAAAAAGTATGTGGATTAACGCCCTTTTTTCAAGAGGTCACTACAACAACTGGGAGAACAAAAATATCAACAAAAATAACAACTACAATATGATTTCAAATACAAATATAATAACAAAAATAACGGTGACATCAATAGCAACGGGATCACAAATTACAACATAGCTTAATGGCTAAAATTTTCAAACTCAAAACAAACTTTAATGTGTTTAAATACGAAAAAAGCCATCGAGGAAATTACGATTAAGGTGTCATTAAAAGCGCGTCTTACCAATTCGGTCGCCACTGCTACCCCAATCCGGCTTGCAAAGGAAAGCTTCAAGACTGCTTTTATAAGCAACAAAGTTTGGATCCTTCATCAATCATATATATATATATCATCAATCATATACATATATATATATATATATGTATGTATATATATATTCGTCAATCATATATATATATTTATATATATGTATATGTAAGCAGAGCGTATACCTTTTGAAACACTCCATTAAATGATCTACTACGATAAGATTCCTTGTATAAATTGTTTCTGCATATAAGCCAAACATTTTTTCCCCCATTCTGCTGCTTGTCTCGTCAACACAACATTTATAAGCAGGAATTCACTAATAAAAACAATTATAATCATCGCAAGTAAGTACGCGCAATATTTCACTAACACAATCAATTTTTGAATCGAATGCGCACTTTCGAATAAATTTACACGAGTTTATGCAGAAATGCTACACAATAATTGGTTGCGAGGTTATGAGCAGCTCGAAAAAATTCCATTACGTAACCTTAAAAAAAAAGGAACAAATTTGACTAAACTTTAATATATTTTAGTTAGTTGCCATTGTGAGGATGGAAAGCAGCCTTCCAGGAACATTGTCAAAATTTGAAGTCGTTTTCTTATAAGCTATAATCCTTAGAGGTTGAATAAGTGACTAAAGTAGTATTTTTTCGATTTTCCAAGGACAACAAATCCAAAGAGGGACGTTCACTGACACAAGCACTGAATCTTACGAGACTTAGCAATATAGCATGCATAAATAATTTACCAAATCCTAAAATTGATTTCCCTCGAGTACAAGCATATATGATTTATCATATCACTACTTCAGACATGATGAAAATTACGTTTAGTTATCGTTCCACACATTTTTGTTATCAAATTTCAGTCTCCAGAAAGTACATGATAATAAAAAGAAACACATTAAACGTCTGTCATGAATGTTGAAACCGTAGTTGCAGTTAGAAATAAGCAGAACTTACTCTGAAGCATTTGAATGAAAGCAATTTTAACTCGCACTAGTCAAGTGTTAAAGTCATGACAGTGCAATCGTGCACAACAGCAACTAGTAACAGCTAATGATCTATATGTACATGTTGATGCTTACTAAATGGGTAGCCAGTTGAGAGAATATATTGATCAATCGCCTTATCTCTGAAAGCTGAGTTTAGGGTGACAATTTTCTAAGCCTGGTAATTATACTATTTATAAAATACTATAATGGGATGTAGGCATAAACCTTTAACTCGCAACAAAGTGTACTCTTCGGGTGATAGAGTCTAGTCGTTAATGCAGTCGTGAATGCGACATAATGATGTTACTGCAGGCGACAATGTATTCTTTATTAACATTGTGCTTTTTTGGTAACGGGACAGACACAATAACAACAAGAAAAAAAGCACAAATTTGAACCCGAAAATTAAAAATTGTAAATAAAATAATATTTAATAAATCGGTACCAAAAAGCAACAGGTATACCCTTTTTTCCATAACACATATCTGCAGCAATCATACTCATAAATGTATTCTATTTATTGATGTTTAATTTGGAAAAAATAAACAGACAGATTTTCCCAAATTACATTTTTTTCTAACAAAAATTTATTTGACCAGTGATATCTTTAAACAATTTCAATAATTGCTACACAATTTCATAGAATTGAAAAAAAAAATTATAACAATATTTTTAAAGAACAAAGAGAATGACAAGCATGCATTCGCACACATAATCCATTTTAACAAAAACACAACGAAAACAAAACGAGTAATAGCAAGAACAACAACAATAACAATGAAAACTCATTGTTCTTTGATTATAAGTACCTATAAATCATGATGTTGTAAGGGAAAACAGGGCGTATGAACAACCATATATCAAAGAGTACATATTTGAAAATATGTGCGGAGAATTCTCCTCTCAATTACTTTTCTCTTAAAGAAAACCATTAAAGTTACTCTCTTTTGTTTTATATTGTTTTCCTTCATAGGTTTTTGCTTTTATTATAAAGTCTGCGTTTTTATAATGTGCGCTTAATGCTTCAAAGTTTCGTTGATATTGTAATGAAAAACGATTTTTAGGTTATTTTTTGTTGGCTTTTGAGAGCAGCTAACAATTTACATACAGGGCGTGGGTGTTTTATGAGTTTTCTTGTATTTCTATTTTTTAAAGGGCTTGTGAATGAAAGGGAGAATTCCGGAGTTGCTAGTATGAATTAAAGAGTAAAAAATAAAAAGAAAGGAAAAAAATTCAGTACTTGAGTATAGCAAAAATGTTATTCCACGTCATTAACACAACCCGTTATACACATTTAAGCACTAAGCTCCTGCAAAATATGCGTAGGCTAGTTGGGAATCTGAGTTATAAATATATAAAAATTGTGAACGATTTACAACTGATATACATACATACATATATATATAAATATATATATATGCATTTATGTGCATCCATACCCACGCATTTATATAAAATAAGGTTAGAGCTTATAACTTTTTCTTTCTCTTTTTATATATCAAAGCAACTAATACCATAAGCCTTTTGACCGGTCCTGACCGGTTTGGTTGCTTTAAAGTTAGACAATTGGCAAATAATTTGTATCCATTAGCATCATCTTATAGAAGGCCAGGTTTAATAAGCTGATGTTATTTGTAAGTTTTTACTAAGTACTTTAACAGAATAAATCATGAACATGTTTTACAAATTAAATTAGCTTGTTGTAGCTGAAAAATCCTTGCCCCACTTACATAAGCCCGTATGTTTCAAAAAGGCAGAGAGAGATCCCGAACGATATTGGATTAATTTTATGCTTTAAATCATTCCGAAGCCATACGATACTTGAGTTTTATTTTAAATTTCCAATTGACCGGATTTGAATGTAATGTTCTTAAAGAATCGACCTTTTATCTTACATTGACTTGAGAACTGCACTTAATTGTAGCTACAGCCGTAAACATGTCTGAAGAATGTTAAGCCAAGAATTTGTTTATGAATTTCTTTAGAGCTACCTTTCAATATTTTTTCTTCAGGTGTTTCAGACGTCTTCAGGTTTTTCAGGTGAAGCATTTACACGTCCTTTCTAACAGATTTACTCCACATGTATTTCATTGCCAATTTTATGTTACTTTTGCCATCTTATATGGCGGTCTTAATTGGGAGATATAAATACTTTATTTGCGGAGTGAAGGGGAGAAGCGCCTTTTCAGTTGATCCTCACTGACTTCCATTATTTTTTATAACTAATGTGATTATTTCATATTTCTTTAATTTAAAATATGTGAGTATTGTTGGACAACATTTTATTTGCACGCCCTTTTGCTTACATCAATATTCTAAAGAATGTAATGCGAAATGCTTATGCCAAACTTTGAAAAAACATCCCAACAAAAGAGTAACATAGTCGTGAAAGACGAAAATAGTAAAAAGGAAATTTGTATTCAAACATTAGCAATTTCGTAGATCAGCTAAACGAATATTGACCATGATGTATTTAAGAAGCAGCAGAGATGCTGCAGTGAAGGCACCTATATTGTTTTGTGCAGTCATGATGTTGTGATAGGTAGAGTTTAGTAAACAATAGACGAAGTTCCATATTGGTTAAAGGCAGCGAATTTTAACGAGGTAAATAGGGAGAGACAGGAAGAGAGAAAAAGAGACAGAGAGAGAGAGAGAGAGAGAGAGAGAGAGAGTCTGCCTCGCGAAAGCAGGACAATGCAGTTGCTAATCGTACTATAGTACAGGTTATAAGATCATTATTGAACGCCTTAACGAGCATACGTAAACTATACTCACCGTGTTGGTGGTGCGGTTAGTAAGTACAGTATAAATAACTAAGGTAAATTCCAAATTAAAGGAATTTTTGAAACAAAACAAGTAAGAAAGTTATATTCGGCGGGGGCCGAATCTCGCGTACCCACCACAAGAACGCTTCGTCCACTTAAGATTATAATGTTAACGAAATTGGTTTTGTTAAACGACCCACGACTACAACTAGTACACTTTATCGCACTCTACTCTCCAACTCCTTTCATTTGATACCTATATCAGAGATAGCATTAAGAAGCGTTTATCCAATAAGTCTGCCACAACTAATTTAAAATTAACACACTTATATTATCGCAGCCTATCTTCAAGTTGTTTCAGTTGACCCCTTGTCGCTGGTATTATTAAGAAAAAATTAATCCACCAGATTACGGCTCATTTTAGAATTAACCTATTTTTACGCAGATAATACATCCTCATTTGAGGAATGTCCAAAATAATTTTAAACATTCCATCTTGTTTACCTTATGATAAATAATCATAAAACCTCAAAAAAGTGAAAAAACAAACTTTAATCACTTGTAACTTTGTGTGAGCATGGCCGATTTTTTCCATATTTGCACGTAGAGTAGAGTGTGTCGTCAAGTAACGGGCAAAAAACCACAAATCTGTTTTAGAAGGAGGGAATGGCGTTCAGTTTACGCTCCACAGTGGGCTACTGCTCTGATCAATTTGGCTTATTTTCAATACCAACCTGGACGGAAAAACTTTCAATCTTTCTACCAAATTTGAAGTCGATATCTACCTTTTTATGATACTTTATAGGGTCTTTGAAGCCTTCGTTTGGGTGTTACATACATTATGAAAAAGAAACAAAATTAACATATACCCCCATCCTTCAACAAATAAAAACATTGTAGTAGCACAGTTATTCATTCAATATAAGGCCTTATATTGAAATTAATCGAAAAAGTGGGTCGATCATCCGTTTAGCATAGCGTCCATCCTCGGATCAAAACACGTGAGTGCACCAAGTTTTATCAAAATATCTCAAAAATTGCATACTGTTGATTAAACACAACAAAACAAGAGGGACCGATGGACAGACAGACAAGCAAGCTTATATCGATTTAGAAAGTGACTTTAATTTGGTGGGTCTAATAAAAGGTGGTAACCAGTCCTTTTGGGCATTGCTATACACCCACACAAACTTAATGTAACCTTGTGCAGCAAGTTGTGCACGGTGTAATAAGAAAATTGTATAATGGAAAATATTTCAATCAGCAGAGCGATTTGTGGTTTCACCGAAATGGTTGCAAGCTTTACTAAAGTATAGTTTAGTTTAAAAAAGGGCAGGTCTTAGACTTATTATTGCTAGTGTGGTTGTTGTTACAGTCTTTCAAATGCTTTTACAATTTTCTTTAGTGGCCTACAATTAACCTATGTCTACAGGCCGAAAAAATTAAAAGTTGAACATTAAAGGTTCGACCTAAAATGGCGTTATTTCGGTCTTGTTTTATTATTTTTTAACTTTATTTTTAAAATATATTTATACATAATTATTTACATGAATCTAAAGTTTACCTCTTTTTATCAGTTTTAACCAAAATGGTTGCTTCTTACTTTCTGTTCTCGTTTTGTTCATCAGCAAAGCTGACCTCCAAAAATTTCAATAAGTTTTGCAATGACTGCAACATAAAAATTCGATCAACTCACCGCCAGCAACAATGAAATGCAATGGCTTTTTAGTTATTGTGCGCTAGGCCTCAATTGTTTACAGTAATTGAAGTTTACAAATTATGTTTATAAAGTAAAGGACGACAACAAACAAAACGAAAACAAACATTGGATTCCCAATCGGTTTGTAGGTCAAAATACCAACAATATTTTAAATTAGAAACAAACCATTTGTATATGCGGGTATATATTCGCAAGTTTTTTTTTCGGCTACTTTTACTTTAAATAGGGCAAAAATTTGAAGGTCTTGAGAAAGAAAAGTTATGAGTTTTTGTTTGTGTTTTCCAAAAAAAAAAGAAAACAAAAAAAAATGCAAAAGTAAAAGTAAAAACAAAAAACAAAAAAAAAAACGATATCTACAATCGACTCTTATCGTATGTATGTAGGTGATGGTGTAAAGCATACAAAACACGAATAACCCGTAAAAAGGCCTTTTGCACGTATAAGTAAGTACAAATTTGAGTGAGTGCGTTTCAATGCATGTGTATGCGTGTATGCTTTTTTCACGAAAACTGGACTCTCTTAATGATGTTGGTCTATGATGAGTCCAGTGCTGTTGCTGTCGACAGATACGTACGTTACACACGATGCATACGTGCCTGAGTCAGATATTCTGGTCAGTAGTAGCAAGTACGAGGGTGGAAGACAATAGGGCAAGTAAGGCAGTTATTAGAAAAAGAGATTTGCACGTTTGCCAGAGTGGTGTTAGCATGTGTACCGGACATTTTAAGCGTGTGTTTATTGTGGTTTGTTTTGTGAGTTTAGTTTTCCGAACTTTACAACTTTTTGTTTTTCCATTTTGTTTTTTGGTAACAAATAGGAGCACCTACATATGTACTCGTATGTTTATGGATGATTTCCCTAACAAAATTCTCTTTGCAAATTGGTATTTAGTTTCACTATATATATAGAGGCGCGTGCATACGCACACACAGCTACATCTTAGGAATGGTAGGACCGTTGCAGCCCATAAAGATTACGTACACTTTACATTCAGTTACAGAGCAATGCTTATATGTTATTATTCTTGTATGAGGGAATTGTTAATTCTGTTGCTATGGATTATTAAAGGTTGTGCATAGGTGAAGGATACACGTGCATATAACTGTTTTACACTGCTTAAAATGTCAACCACACACATGCAAATACACGCGTACGTACGTACGTACACTTTTTTAAAAGCGTCTATTTACTAGCTTGTACATACCAGTACATATAGGAAAGTAATTGAATTTGTATATTCAATGCGCACATAAAAATTAATGTCTGTTTCTTTCTTTGCTGTAACTGATATTTACACCCGAAATCGCCACTACGCCCGCATACATACAAGCATTCCCCCATATAGAATTGGTCATGTTGACAAGCCGCACAGTATTGCATGTTGTTAAGAGACTAAAGAAAGTGTTGAAAAAATATTTAATAATTTTTTTATTCATTTTTAAAAAAACCTTTTTTTCATAATGATACATACACTACGAAAAATTGAGATTTCTCTTATTAAAATATGCATTTACGGTTTGAAGGTCAAATAATATATTCTTTAAAAAAGTGAAACTTATATTAAATATCAATTTAGAATTCCTTTTGATTGTACCTTAAGTGACAAACAAAAAAATATACTTCAATCGCCGCTACTGCAGGTATGTTTCTCAGTAAATTCAGTAAACTTTACTTTTGTTATTTTCTTTATAAGTACAGGGATTGCCAGATGCGAAGTGCAATAATTTAATATGAAGGTATTGCCAGATAAGCATATCTGACACCCCTCAGACCCTTCTTTGGCTGATAATTTAAACTATATTTCAAATGAAGTAAAATTCAATTCAAATTTTGATAGCTTTTCCATATGCTCTCGGTCTTAAAGTTCTCCTGGTATATGTTTCTACATCGGCGTGAGTTGTTGCAGTAGTTCAAGGCGTTGTCAGAGCCGCCATAGCAATCGTCTGTGATGAGTCGTTTTGCACATTTTCTAGAGCATTGTTAGGTTGTTGACTCGTTTTATTCTTTGCTACTCTGACTTAACATGTAGCAATACAATTTAGGTCCAAGGTGTTTCTTAACAGTCGCTTCTATCCAGCTAAGCTTATTGGGATTCCTATAGTGTCGAACAAGCCCTTGTTGACCATCTGCGAACTCGATGTTTCGTTTGCCTTTATGATTCTTTATGTATTTCAATTGCTGTTAGTCTAATTTCCTTTTCGTTCTTGGATGCTTCACATTGTTGTAGTGAGTTTTCACCGATCTTCCAAAAAATACTTCGGATAGAGATACTCCTGCTGCACAATGTGTGGTGTTTCGGCAATCAATCAAGAATTGTTGAATCGTCCTCTCTATATCACAACGAGGTCTTAACGTTTGCAAGACCAAACTTCTTGAAAGTTTTCACAAAGTTTTCAGGTTGTCCATTGGCTGCCGGATGCCCAGCAGCGGTATATATGTGTCTAATTAAATCCATTGAAAAAAATTGTTGAATTTCACTTGTCGGAAACTTCACTTCCGTAAACGTATTTCTGATAGACCGCATTTTCCAGATGTATTCGTAACATTTGCCAAGGATTACATGGTTGCGTCATTGATTCAAATTCTTTGTCCATTTCTGGCCACCGTAACTACGTGCTTGCTTTCGCCGGGATGTGACACGTGCAATTGGCTTAGTCAATGTTTTCGAAATTTTTGTGGCATATCGGTTCTATATCCCCAGATCACATAACACACTCATGTACTACTGACAACTCCTTTTGCTTGTTTCGAAACGATTTTAAATCATTGTCTGCTGATTCATTGACTGTTCCTTGAACTCGCATTAGTCAATTTACAGAAAATTGGATTTTTACGAATTTCACATACGGTGTCTATAAAATTGCGATATAATTGATTTTCAGTTTCGAAAAGATTAACATATGTTCTCTTTGGGCAATCGCCAAAAACATTTGTTGGTGGCATGCGAGATACACGATCTCAACTTCTATTACTAGTTCCATTAAAGTGCTCAAGAGTATAGCTAAAATCGGAAATTAATAATGTCCACCTATGTAATCGTGCTGATAATCGTTTCTTTTGACCGAAGAATATAAACTCATACCTAACTGGTTATCTAACAAACGCTGATTTCATTTTATGACAGAAAAGACAGCTGTCAATGCTTCTTTTTCGAGAGTACAATAATTTTATTCCGATTTGGGTAAAGGTCTTGAAATGAAACATATCGGCTTGTGATCATCGTCAATTATGGGAGGTAGAACTCCCCCAATATTTGATTTGAGGTAATGTCCGTCTTGATGACCGTCTTAATGCTGTTTATTCGAAAAAAATGTTGTATAAACTTGGAATAATAATTAAGTAATCGAAGAAAAGTTCTTCATTCTGAGATATTTTTTGGAATAGGTGCATTTGTTACCTTTGAAATATGATCACCAAATTTTTTTAGTCCATTACCGTGAATGGTAAATCCTAGATATGATACTTTAAATCCAAATCCTTTCCGCCAATTTTTATATCAGTCTGACCAACAGCAACATTGGGAATATCAAACAGCGAATTTTTCACAGCGAATGCTAGGCGTTTTACCTTTTATGTGTTTATATGCATGCTCCAAGAGGAAAGCAGTTGAGCTTGATCATCTAACCCAAATTGATTGCATGCATTTAATAAAAATGTAGCGCCTCCTAATGATGCGAATATTTCATCAATTTGTAACAGTGGATATTTGAAGTCAACCAAATATACTAATACCACTCGCTCTACTCGCTCCAGAACACTTAATTCCATTAAGTCATTTAGCTTTTATTTTATTTTTGCTTTCTATGCGAGTGTGAATGTTCTAGGCTTGCAGAAAGTTGGTTTCGAATTTTTATCAACGTTTAATGTAATTCTGGCGTTATTTTAAGTGCTTAATTGATCACTGAATACTTGGGTGAATTGAGTTTTAATCTGGGCGGTGATGTACGCGTAATCCTTTTGATTTTCAATATTATTTAGTTGACGTAATACAAACTGAAAGGCTCTGAGATAAGGGCGACCAAGGAGTGGATGATTTGTTGTATTCGATACTACGACAGCAACCTCTATTATAAAATCAATTTGGCGTCGTACTCACCAACAATTGGTATGCGATCACCACTACAGTTGACGTAGGAATTGTTGCATTTTCTAAGCTTCGAGTTTAGGTTCTTGTCTTTTAAAAAAGATGTCGAGAGTGATTTGTATGGAGCGCAGTCTCACGCGCTGCTACAACGCAAACATTGTCAAGTTCTATTGACAACGTGCATAAACCATCGTGAGACTTGTCTAAAGTATTAAAAATAGAATTATCAAAATTTGATTTGCTACCAAAAAAGCTTAAAGTTATCTTAGCTCTCAGTTTGGGCCGACAAACTGAACCGTGTGGATTATTTTACCACAGAAACTTACTGTTCCTGCAATTTTTCGCGTCTTGGCGATTTCAACCGCACTATTTGAGCATTAACAAATTTTTGACAAAATGGATATCTAGCCTCCTTTTTCAGATATATTTTGTTGGAAAAAAGGTGCTGTGTTATAAAAAGTTAATAGTTGTGCGCTATTCTCATCCTTTGTAGCCATTTCGATTTAGTTTTCATATATTTATACTTAACGCATGTAAAACTTATACATGCCGAATTGTTAAAAGTCACCTGACAAACACACCCGCCGCAACGTAAAATTTTTTATGCTGTCACGGCAGACTGCGGTCAGAAACGGTCATGTCACATATATGTGACGGTTGTTAGCGAACGAGTTAAAATCTTGAAATCATGAAAGTCTTCATAAATACAATGTGTATAACAATAATTGTGTGATTAAAGATATCTTTTGCATAATTCTGTTGGAAGAAACGAGCAAGTAAATTGAAAATAATTAATTGACCGAAAATCTCCATCAAATAAAGTTACAGTCAACAAAGTGTTAGTATTTAAATATATTACTTACAAGCTTCTCTGCAATATCCCGCTTGGAGCTTCCAATAATGTCTTAAAAATGATATACAATGATTCGGGGTTAAGCGTGAACCGTCACCTTCCAGAAGGTGAGACAATCCCCGTAAGATGATGGCCCGACTACAACTGGATTATTAGAGTTATTTAACGTGTACGCCCAACAAATTTACTCTGGCGAATGAGAATCATCACCTCTAATTATTCGCTTCAGAAATGGTTGGGAAATCGCGGCCAATCTTCCCCGAAGGGCCCTATCCAGCAGCCAGGGCTCACTAGAAGATCCCTGAGTAGTTCCTCTACAAAGAGACCAGACAGATGATGGGTAGGCCCCTGACCGCAAGGGGCTTGGAATTTGAACTATGGAGCCTTTAGCATTACTTTCCGAACGAAACTTATATGACAAATCGCCAAAAAAAACAGAAGAATTCTTCCTGCATAAAAACTTAGCGGCTTGTCTATACTGCATAAAAAAGTTAATCGATAGACAAATACACTGACAAAGATCGACCCATAAAATGATCCTAAATCAGCTTGTGTACTAACATACGAGGAGACTAAGGTCTTTATGCACACTTACTATAAGCAATGTACATTTTCTTTGAAATCTGGTCCTAGAAAGAACTTACGCAAAATTTTTAGAAAATTTCTATTTCCAGCCAGTTCTGTGACCGCGAGCATGAATATGAGCCTGGTGAGCGGCAGAGCAACAAATGCTCTCCAGCTGAAACTATTCTGCTACGGGTCTAGATCAAAAATATCTATTCCACCATGTTCAAATTTTCAAATCATGGTAATAGGCGCAATAGACCCAGATCGCCAATCGGGGATAAGACCAAATTTATAATGGATATTGTTATGGTTATGTTAAAGACAACAACATTTTATAAATTGATAGTTATTTATTAAGTTGATTGAATTAGTAGTGACGATAGAAAAAAATAATAATAATTAGTTTAAGTAAACTTGAAAAATGTATCGATTTCCAACATTTACTTTTCACATGTTCATATTGAGACAGGTAAAGTGGAAGCAAATACCAGTCCTGCTTATTTTCTTCAATACAATCCCTCTCAATCAGCCATCGTGTAATTTTTGAACGAAATTTGTTAAACTAATTGGTGCTGCAGTTAATAAGAAACGTGTCGTAAATTGAAGAAATGATGTGAGACCGTAGATCAAACTACAGGCACCAATTATTGGCATCAGCAATAATTTTGTCCGAACTCTAAAACGTTTATTATCATCGAGATTTAGAAACTCCCAAATAGTCATGCTACCTAATAAGGCATTACGTAGCTGAAGTATTTGATAAAGGAACCATCCAAAATACAATTGTAAATATTGTAGAGCTTTCGAAATCAAAAGCCCTGCAAAAAGTCCCACCAGCATGATTAAGTTTAAATTACTAACATTATTGGGTTCCTTTGCACAATCTAAATCAAGGGGAAAAGCGTCGTTATCTCCAAAGGCGCTGATGTTAGCAGATTCCCGTAAGATTTGTGTGGAACTGACTCCATTGAAACTGTCCTTTACTAAAAAAGGTTCTTGGATTGACTGCGAGGAAGATGTTTTTGAGCGGGCAGAATCATTGTTGAAAGCGTTTCGAAATGAATTGGGATTCATGGTACGTCTTCTTTCTTTTTGCTCAGTGAGAATATCGATACCGGTTACCGGGTTTATCGGCATTTGTGGCAAATCCAATGAATCATTTGGCGAAATGGTTTTTCGTTCTTCCTTGCAAACATTACGCATCGCGGCGATATTTGGGAAAAAAGCCTGCTTATTTATATCACTTCCGCGTTCCCTGGCTGAGCTAGAATTGGCAGGAAACACGGGAGCATTGATCGAAGACGTTTTGAATTCGCTCAATGCCAAATTTTTTTGTTTGATTGGTTCTGAAGAATCTTTATTCAATCGTTCACCTAATGAACCGAAGTTGTATGGACGTTCCATTTACACCCGCGCTTATAATTTCTCTTAGCCGGAATTCGAATAAATGTCTATTTCTAAAAAAATCTTTTTGAAAATTTTATGTTTTCACAAAACTTTGAAATAGTTAGTGCGAAGCAATTTCAAAATATTTCTTGCCAAGAGTTACCACGCCATCCAGTCTAGTGAATACAATCTATATACTGGAGGATAGCAGAGAAGTACAATTTCTTTATGGATCTGCCTTTGACAATGGCCAATAATGCAATCAAGGAGTACTGTCTACTCAAATACTACCTATTCGAAATTGATTAAATATAGAGACTTAATAACATTAGAAACTTCCCGCCAAGTCAAATCAAGTTCTTTAGACAGCCATTGGTGGATGAAAGCTTATTAATGTGTAAGATCACAAAGGCCACTGTAACAGCCCAAAAAAATGTTTTTTTTTTTTCACAATATTTTTGAGATATAAAGAAAGATAATACAATCATATTTTTTGAGGATACATTTAATTAGTAGAAAAATTATTTTGGGAAAAAAATATTAAAATGGCAACACCGGAGTCAATCTCATCTGACGTCTTCAATTAGAGAAGCTCCGCGGCCTGTACCTAGTTTGCTGTAAATTTTAATTTAAAAAAAAACTAAAAAAATCTTAAGACGTATTAGAAATATTTATTTCTGCATAATTGACAAGCGTTTAAATGAAAAAGTTCGATTTCCGACTTTTAAAAGGCATTATTTTATTAATAAAAAGTATTTAGATTAACTTATGGAAAAATTCCTATGTATTTCGGCAGATGTTGTTGATTTAAAAATATTGTAAAAAATTCGAACGAAAGTATGAAATTTCGCTCCGACGCTTTCTCATAGCCCGTTTTAAAAAATCGCCTATGGAGAAAAACGCTATGGGGCCAAATGTCGTTATGCTGAAAAATAACAATATGATTATTTTAGTATTACGCATGTTGCAAAGCACTTAAATTATCCTCCCAAATGGCTGTGTCGTCGATATTTATCTTTATTATGTTTATTTGCCAATACTCTATTGTAAGGACCAAAGTCGCACGATTTTTCCTGGTCATACACTTAGTTATACTTTATTCCTTTGTAGCTAAAGTAGGATAAGCATATTTTAGTTTCCTCATTTTCTTTTATAGCAAGCAGTTCGTTATTCTCCTATGAGTATTACAGTGGTACTGTAATAAGAAAGAACTGTGTAGGTATGAGCGGAATGGAACGGTAATATCACATTCGAAATAAATTACTTGACATACTTCAAATATGGTCAACTAACCGATTGACAAAGGCAATTCGATTTCGAACATAGGCATAGTGGAAAAGAAGATGGCACATCCTCTTCCTTCTGGATCGAACCGCCGAGTAGGTAACACACCAGCGTCCGAAATAGCATTCGTCATCAACAGCTGGGATTGCACGCTATAGGTACCCAATAAGGGATATTTTGAAAGAAGACCGCCCATTCCGTGCGATGACCACTGACGATAGGTCATTTAATCATAAGTAGTATTTTTAGTATTTTATTGTATTAGACTACAGTAGCAAGTTACTAGCACTACATATGTTAAACCTTCCGCACTGAAGTATTACATTCGAAATTAAAATTCTGCACACCTAAGCTGATTAAAAAGATATATATTTTCTATAGGCAGGAATACAAAAATTCATTTAAGTCATTTAAGTATAGGCATTTAAATTTAAATTTTTTGCCGCTAGGTTCTTTATAGTAAATTACACCCCTTTGGTTGTTATTCAAACTATGTATTTTAGTTAGTGATATAAATTAATTAATAAAAGGAAGTTGAATTATAATGTCACAAGAAATTAGGATTTTTATTCAGATGCGGGATATAAATACTAAAGGTAAGGACCCCTGAAATAGCCGCTAAGCTTTACCCAGGCATTATTTTATTAAGACGTAAATTTTTCCAACGAGGGAAAAATTCCGTTCCTCACACTATATATTGTTCAACGGTCCATACTATTCGTTAGTACTATCATTCAAGTAAAACAGCAAAAGCCTCTTGTCTTTCAAAAGAGAAATTTTTGCGTAAGCTTTGACCCATTCAAGACTTCAAAAAATAAAATCTATCTTGTCTGTAAGTCAGTGGGATAACTTATAATGCTCTACAAGACGTGGAGACATAATTTTCAGATGAAGAAGTCTCAGTTTTATTTGCTGGTTTGTGTTACTGTCTTTGCTTTCACTTGTAAACGAACGCGAACTTTTTCAAGTTCCTAATAGGACTCTTTGATAGGCATATCTTGCTTAATTTTAGCCAACGCCACCAAGACGTTGTTCCCTATGCTACTCCCTTTCAATCCCGCCAAATAGACAGCATTCGCTTAAAGCTATGGTCATTGGATTCGCCATCAATATTGAAGCTTGGTTTTACTCAAGTTTTTTTTATATATTGATAATCATTTTATTTGTTCCTCAATCTCGTCAAATTCGCAGCAAAATGATGTCTATTGGACGATTACGCTCTCGCAAGTGCTACTCGTACGACTAAATGATGATTGCTTCATAATTCTTTGATTGAATTCATACCAATGTAAGAAAATTACGACACACGAAAGATTACTCCTTGATTTAAATTAGTTGCGTTATGCGTCTATCGTTCTCCGAAAGTTAAAATAACGCGAATAAAAAGCTGAAACTTTTGTTCTTCGTTTTCTTTAGGTGCAATCCCGCAACAGTAGCTAAACGGCTAACAAAACCGCAGACAATCAACAAGAAAAAAACGATATTTTTGTATACTTTTTAGTTTAAGCCCCCTTAGAGCATTCCCGCCTATTACCAATGAAAGTTTATTTTAGAGGATTGAATTCATTATTATGTGTGTCCATAATATGTGGTAGCATATAGATAGCAGGCTATAATCTATATAATTTTATATATATACATATATATATTATATATTTGCCGGCGTCGCTTATGTTAACGTACAATAGCAACATGGTATACTAAAAATAACAAGCACGTTGGGGTTCAGAGAGCGAATAAACTCTATGGTTACAATAACACATTTAAATGCTTTTAGGAAATGCAACTAATGTCGACAATTTATTTACTTTTACTATATTGAAAGCAATTTAAAAATTGGAACGAAAGTGCAATATTTAAAAAAAAAAAAAGAAGCAGCAGCAACAAAATAAGTTAAACCAACATAACAAATTTCTGCAAGAAAATGAAAACATTTTTTTTAAATATCAACTGACATAAACCTATTTATGTGTATATACATGCAAACATGAAGACAAAGTTGATGCATTAAAATTTCATGCAACTATGCATGTGCATTTGTATATGTAATTAAATATATGTGTGTGTGTGTGTGTGCAAGCGAGGATTTTGCTGATATGCTAACCAACGTCCTTCAGGATACTTTTATACGGATACTTGGATAGTTGTTAAAACTAACTACAAAAATGTATTAAAGAAAAGCATAAAATAATAACAACACCAACACTAATACGAACGCTTACAACAGCAAGAAGCAACCCATAATAGCACACAGAGTGCACATATGAAATAACTATAAAATTCATGTACTGACATACATACGCACGCATACTTTTACAAAAATTTTACTAGAGGTAATAATAACTGCAAGGGTGCCGTTCCCACGGTTTCCCTTTCTATTGTGCGAGTGTATTTGTGGATTTGTATGCTTCTAGTTTTAGCACGTAGTAGTATTATGTTTAGTATACTCTTATTTTGTGTTGTCATGAACGTTGTTGTTGTCGTCGTCGTTAAAAGAACTTGAGATTTTTCTTTTTATTTGTTTGTTTGCTATTTAGTCCACAAGCATTGCCACAAACTTCATTGAAAAATCTAGCCAGCTATACAACCAACCAGCCAAACTAAACCGAAACCAAACAACCAACCAACCAAACTGTTCAAAAACATCCAACAACAAAAGATATTAGCCAGTCTTAAGTGAGCAAAACGAACAAACGAACGGAGGCCGCGTAAAAGAAATTTAACGAGAGTGGATGAGAAAAGAAATAATATTAAAAAAAATTATATTCCCGTTAAACCGAATTCGGATTCCTCCTATGCAATGAATTTATTTCTATTAAAAATGATCTTCAAAATATTCTTATGACTATTTCTAAGTAATTTTGGTATTAAACGTGTTCTCAGAAAAGATTTAAAATCGTTTTTTAAAAGCTAAAGTGAAGTTCGAAAAATATTAGAAAACAATGACGTTAATAACAGACATGGGCTGAGAAATCGTTCAAGACATTTACTGGGGATATCTGCTGTAAGGATATCGAGCTAATATTTTACAATAAGTTGGTCCCACATACGTTAATAATCGCGAGTACCATGTCGAAAGCGTGCAAGTTGGAAATCTATTTAACCTTTCGGTCTTTTAACGCACTAGAACTCTTCATCTTAAAACTTTGTCCGCATTTGAGTGTAAATTACAACGGAAATTTCCAGAAGGATTGTGTTTAACGAGAGGTCAAAGTAACCTTAGAGATCCCTGGTACAGTTCATCTTAAAGCAATCCTTTAGTCAGTGGATACATCTACAAGTGGCAGCCGATTCTCACGCCGCATCAGAAGCGTTGTTGAAATGAAGCTTCAGCAAAGAAGATATCGAGCAAAATCCCTAGATACATCAGCGTGTCGAAAATTCACCAGCTGACGCTCAAGGATGTATATTCGATCCGTGTTTAGCGAATCAGACAATTTTTGAGGGGAAGGTGTCTCAATAACAGTAACATCATAGCAATACTGAATTTTCGATTTCTTTATAAGATCATTGCACACAATCACAATCCTCAGATGGCGTATTTCTAGACCTAACAAATGAATTACTTAATTTAACACACCATAAGTGCCCGTTTTAGAGTGAAAAAAAAAAATGTTAAAAAACCATCCTAAGCACAAAAAATACAATATTTGTGTACGATTTAGTGTATATAGTTAAGGCAAAGAGTGTTAAAGATAATTCATGTGGAAAACTGCATTTATGTGGCATTCTTTATTATATATGTATATAAACATATATATGTATATATATATATATATATACCACAGAATAAAAGAATTTTTTTCATCTTTTCATTCACTCGTTCACAACGGCATTCAACACTACAAGTAAATGTTGCAACCTTGAGTTAAGTAACAACAGCAGAACTCTAAGAACGCCATAGCTAGGATAAAATTGTAAACTCACCCACACATTTACACAGCTATATAAGCAAACACACGAATACATGTACGCGTACACATACAAAAGATAAATATGAGTGCAAGGCTTCCATTTTTATAGTTTACATAGTTTTATTGAACAAATTTTTCTCCCACAGGTACAAAAATTGCTTAAAACAAGAATTTTTCCTAATACGATCTCTTATGCTGGATTTCTATTATTAAATTACAAAATTAATTATAATATCTAAATAAAAGAAGAGAATTTTATTATCAATTCATTATGAATTACAAAACCACTGTCACTAGGTCTAGGCTTTATAGTAAATCCTGAAGTGTTTTTTTTTTTTTGAATACTATTTAAAAAACAAATCTTCTTACGCTGGACAATTTTTCAGTTACATGCTTACACCAACAAAAACTGCAAAAAAAAAAGCTTTTCTGGCTTTTGAGCAAGGTTTATTACAGTTGAATTTGCTGCTACATACATCAATAGCCAGGAATTCTCTACAATGAAAAAGTCGACTTAGGCCAAGTTAGAAGTCCTTGGCTTATATAAATGAAAAATATTTAAAAAGAGCGAAAAAAACAAAACATAAACTCCTGAACTTTATTACAGAAATGCTTGCGTATTTTTTAACAAATAAAAACACACGTACACACATACACACAATCGCCTATGCACGCGCCCTGTACATAAAATAATGTTAAGTGCCGCTATGGGCAACAAAATAAAAAAACAAAAAAAATTTTTTTTAAATATGATAAAAAAGCCATAGCATACTTCAAAATACAACAAAAATCTTTGAGCTGTACCCAGAGTAGCTGTTACTGCATTTATGGTGGAAACAAAACAAAAAGCCCGTGGTCGTTGTTGTTATGATGTTATGGATAATGTTAGCATTACTTTCCATTTTGCATAAGGGCTGTTAATGTATTTGCTCTCAGAGATGTTTGCATTAGTGTAAGTAAATCCATGGATAGTTTAACTATTCGTTCTTCACAAAAAAAAAGTAAAGCACCAACAGTAATGTGGCAATATTAACAATGGTGCGGTGCATAATCTACGGATCTACGGTTTAGATGCTATTGAACCGATGTGTACAACGATCACGGTTATTAGCTGATTAAACTTTTGAAGCTTTCCTAAAACACGTACAAGAACCCGTTATTTAACATAAGGTAAAGATATCTATATTTTACCTAAACTGGTTAGAATAATAAAGGAATTTTGATGCGCAAAATAACCGTTAACCGGAGGATCTATTTCTTATCAACTCATTTATTATCGAACTTTTTTCCGCGTTTGCAAAAGAAAACAATGCGACATGCTCTGAGGAATATATTACGTGAGAAACCAGTTCTGACTTCAACTCTACGATTTTGCCTCTCATGATGGAATTTCTTTATTCCGTTGATGTTTATCTTAGCAGCGCGTGCGACCACCTTTGAACTTTACCACCCAATATTTTATCGTTGTAGATTCTCGCAGAGCAGATTTCTGCCCCGTTTTCATATTGGCTTGACTTACGTGTTTCAAATGAACCTATTGTATCACATATAAGTGAACATTTTTTTCACCAAATACTAAACACCAAATACTTCACCACAATACTAAACATCTTTGCTGGTTCAAAAAATCTTTTCTTCATCATCGAAATTATGCTAAACGGCATGCTCTCTGCTTTTATTGTGAAATGCATGTCTTTTCAAAGGAGCTTAGCTCTTGTGTAAAGCGAATAAGTTCACGCGATGAGTCGATAGACTTTTAATGATAAGCACTTGAACTCAGGTAGACTATAGACTATTTAAGCTTAAAATTAAACGTAAATCGTCAAAACACTGGTTATTATTACATTTTTTATTGTTGCGTAATTTTATAAAACACCGGGAAGTTTACGGAACAACAGACGTCGCCCATGTATCGAAATTATACAAAAATAATTATACAATCATGTCAAATTAAACAAAATAATTCAATATCAGTCAAATTTAATATATTAATCGGGTTGCAAGTGAAAGCAGATATATGGTCGAGTCTTCATGAAGAATCGATTCAAATTGAACCGAGAAAAGTTCATTCCAATAAAATGAAGTGAGGGACGTTACATTGTATGGGGGAGGGCAGCCAAAAAATCAGTAAAAAGAAATTGTAATGATATTTTAAGATACTTATGACCGTAGTGTACTAAGTGAAACAACAGAACCTTACCCTATGTAACAGTTGGCTTTTGTTTTGTAACATTTCTTACAATTCAATGACTACCTGATTGATCGTGTGAAGGAACGTTCGTATGCCTGAAAGCAGAATTGGAAAAAAAAACTTGCAGAATGAAAAAAAATTTTTACCGAGTTGGCAGGAAGGCATAACGAATAAAGTGCCAGTAAAGTAGAAAGAGAATAAAGAGATGGTAATATGAGGAAAACTAGCACCCGAATGGTTGAATTAAAGATTTCATGTATCCCTTCTAAAATAAGAATGCTCAAAAAATATCGATTAATTGTATGTATGTATGTTTGTTTTTGATAATATTTGAAAGTAAATGAAAACAAGCGCGTACAACAAAACATTATCATTGAAAAAATACTTAGAAGATTACAGTCGGGGAAAGTGGACTATTGCATAGCCTATGTCTGCTCTGTTTATATATTCTCACCGTCGTCTCCGCCTCATTATCTATACCTGAACGCCACCATCTATTTACCTTTCTCTTTCTTCTTCATTAGACTGAAAGGAGGCTTTATCTATATTGCTTTTTTTCCGTAATAATTTTAGTTATCCTGTATTTCCCGACGTGTTTAGATTTTCAGAAAAATTCTAAAATTAATTTAAGTAAACAAGTTTCATCAAAATAATAAATAAATATAATAAATAAAATAAGTAAAAACGTTATAGTCGGGCAACGTCAACTATTATATACCATACACCACTTCGCCCAGGGCAGTTATTCACTCGTTATGGTAATAAT
This sequence comes from Glossina morsitans morsitans, assembly GCA_001077435.1. Lineage (NCBI taxonomy): Eukaryota > Metazoa > Arthropoda > Insecta > Diptera > Glossinidae > Glossina > Glossina morsitans. Next base: position 59,027 of record CCAG010012019.1, read on the forward strand.
ATGTCAAAAATAACATTTCCATGCAAAGCGCGTAATGTTGATGAAAGGCCGGATATTGGAAGGTAAGATTTTCTCTCTATATAAGAGATTGCGTTTCGTGATAGATCCTATATACGTTTGACTCCAAAGAATAGACCTATGTGATCCCTTAATTTTTTCGTTAAAACTCTACTATAAATTAATTTTGATCGTAAAATATTAAAAAGCCATTTTTCAAAGGGCTTTTTACTCATGAGATATCTTATACGGAATGATGCCAAGAAATAGACTCATGTGGTTCAAATTGGGTCCACCTAACTTTTTTTTTTTTCACAAAAAAATTAATAATTGGGCTTTTGTGGCATGTAATGGTTTACGTTAGTGATGCTTGTCTATGTATTTTTATGTTCAAGTTACAGGCCGCAACTTTTGAGATATTTTGACGAAATTTTGTACACATAGATACTTTGGCAAAAGGACGAACGCTTTTGGAAATGGTTCAGATATGTCAAGTTTTTCGACCGCTCCCCACAATTCCCTATTCTGAAAAGTGGCTAAATAGCAGTATTTTGGCATGAAAATTCTGGATCAAGTGGAGACATTTTTCTATTCTCTCTTATACAGAAACTCTCTCTCTCTCTTCCTACAGAAACTGAAGCTTTATAAAGTAAAAAGGTCGAATTTCCAATATTTAGCGACGAAAATTACCTCATAATAGTAAATTGACAAAGAAATTTGGACCGCGTGGGTCGATTTTTTGGATACCACAGCATATAATAATTCTGATGAAATGTTCTGGGTGTCTGGGTTTTCAGAGCTGATATTTATGTATACCTGATAAGCGCATATCCCATTAATATATAATTACAAGAGTACTAACAAAAATATGCAATCGCTAAGGTGCAATCGCTAAGGTGCCAGAAATTGGACTGTGTTGTGTTTTTGCTTCTTTAGGAAACAAAGCAAAAGCTAAGGTAAATATTTTTTTCTTATTTAATAAAATAATGACACCGACCGAAAACCGATTACAAGAAATATTTGGACCTGCAATTTACGCAACCATCAAAAATCATAGATCTTCGCATCAAAAAACTGATAAATTGTCTAAAGCGTGTACATTAATGTGTAACCTCGAAGGAGAAAGGAATAAAAGAATAAACGTCTAAAATCATCCTCATAAGCTTAGACGAGATCAATGAAAATTAGTGAAGAGAGTAAAGAGTGTTGGTTATGGAGTTGGAATTTTGATTTGCAGGAAAAAATTAAACCAACATTAACGAAAATAAGTCGAAAACTATGTGTAAATATAGCAAAACTTACATGAGAATCCCGTTATCAGCAGCAACCACCACAGCAACAAAGACAACGAAAGCAATAACGACAGCAGCCAGGAGATAGATCTGTGGTAGATCTCTGTGATCATAAAGCCGTTATTGACCACAATTATTATAACACCATCGTCATTATGGTGTTTAGAACGTGTACTTCTTTAAATTAACCGTTTGTGGAATGTCTGTGGCATAAAAATTGATTTCTCTCTCCTATAGTTAGCTTAGAAATTTATTTTTATAAGAAACAGAAGCACGAAGTTAGTAGCTTATCAATGAGGGGCGTGTCCATCCGTTTACAATCTCCGAACTTTTTTTTTAACACATATAGCTTTTTTTATTACACAACGGGAGACAAAAGGTACGATATTTTTTTTGGCCTGCCAAGATGGTTATATTCCGTCTTAAAGCGAGTCTTTGATGCTTCACCAAACCAATGCATTACTTTTGCTTATTGTAACGCAAAACGCTCTTTACGTTCCCATTCAACTTATTTCGTGGTTAAGTTCGCCTCAATGACTTCTGATTCTTTAGATTGCATAGGCTTTACGGGCCGGCCTTTTGAATGTAAACCATTATTTTGAAAAGCCGTCGTAGGAACAATTGTATTAAACGAAGTGATGGAGGGTATTTAGCGGTGGGCGTAGCTCACTATCGTGCCCTTATTTTTTATAATTTATTTTTGTTTCTATTCTGTGCGACTGTAAAATAAAAAACAGCGAAGACACGAACCGACATAAAATAACAACGAAGACCTGAACTGTGAACATTAGACAAACTTCCCGCCAGCGAAACCTTGAATATAGAGGAATCTAAATAATAAAATATTGCCGGTATGGATAAATTCGAACATTGGCTGGATTCTTGTAAATAAAATGATCTTTCAAGACTCTTATCTTAGGCAAAGTTTCAGAGCCTTCTTAAATCTATAGGCGTAGGTAATATTTATTTCAATTATTTCTGTTCTCCTGACTTCAAACATGCTGATTCTAAAGACATTTCTGCTGATTGCGGTAATCAAAAATTTTAAAAAATTCGACATCAAAGTTTTGCATATGAATAAGCTGTTACAAACATATATGTACTTTTCTGCTCCATTTTACTCGAGTTACTTAGCATGTAGTGAATACCATCGTTCAGTGAATTTGTATGTGTCGGAGAGAGTGTGCGTGTCATTATGTTTGAGGTTAGATAAGAATGTTGATTGTGTTGATTGCACAATTCTTGATTCAACCCTTCTACAAATTCCTTTTACTCTGTCTATGGAATGCATACATAGCACACATACGAACCTGTTGTTTTGTGGTCTCAGCTGTTAAATGCAGCTGTTAAGAGCATTAAAGCCTTGTATCGTTTAAGGTGTAAAACCAACCAAAAAATAAAAGAAAACTGGAAACGAAAGGAAAAAATAGTTATTTACTAACATTTCATCATAAGCACAATATTATGCTAGAAATGATGTCTCCACTGCTGTTGTTTTTCGTTTTCATCTTCAGCATCATTTTCATAACGTGTAACTCACACCCATTTGCTAGTGCTTTACTCTATATTCTGTATTTTTCTATTTTCTTCATATTTTTTTTTGTTCTACTTCGTGTTTTGATAAAGTTTCACAGCATGTATACACACACAAACTTACGTATATTCAAATCGTACTGTGTAATTCATCTTGTTATCTTTATCATCATCATCATCATCATCATCATCATCATTATTAGGTGTGTTTACTTAACCGCATATTTATGTTTAATATATATACGAAAGCTTTAAACCACAATTCTTCACATAACCTAGAAAACACTCTATTCAGATAGTTCTCTTTCAAAAAAAATTTTTTTTTCTTTTTTGTTAACTTATGCTATGCGACTGCAATTATGTACCCACTGTTCTTACTTGTTGATGTCCATTTCATGAATGAATGCAAATTATCTTTCCAGGCGACATTCATTTCAATTATATATGAAATGAACTTTTTATTATGATTTTTACATTTGCTTTGAAAAGAATTCTTTATAAATTTGATAATTAACTGAATAATAAATGAAAAATAAAGTTCTTGGTTTGGCGGCTTATTTCACTTGCGCGTTTGAAAAAAAAACATATGAAGTTCAAATCTCGTCGGTTTTAATCATCATAAAGTTTAAACTTGGAAGTTGGCAAAAAAAAAAAAAACTCGCGGGACAAAGAACAATTAGAGGAAAAGAGATAGAAGTTCCCCTTGCAATCTACGTATTTAAAATATTTTAACTTAACGACTTTTGTTTCTCCTCTAAACTGAAAAATGTAATTTTATAAGAAGCTGATGTCCAGTTAGAAGCTCCTTGTCAAAGTGTGGAAATGCGGTACAGAAAGATGAGTATAGCTCTCGTTCAAGGTATTGAAACATCACTTACCAAACAAAGACAAAACTTATTTTGTGATGAATTAGGATCCAAAATAGTTTTACATTTTCCATTTTTTTCAAGCGGATTGTAAGAAATTAAGTCCTGTCAAAAGTGCCAGAAGTTACGGTAGCACATTAACACTTAAAACACTGAAAAATGGCTGATAAATCTAGGAGTCCTATTACGTATAATGTAAAAATTGTCTACATATTGTTTACCGCTTTTAATAACTATTAGTTATATTGTAACGAGTCTTCTTTTCGGGGTATACTCAGGGTTACCCAGGAAGTCCGTTTCCAAGAGTATTTATGTAAAAAAACTCTTGGACCTTCGGATTTTTGTTATTATGTATTTATTATTTACGAGGAAGTTACAGTTAGATAAACGATTTCTATGGGAGGGGGAGAAAACCAGCGTGGTTATTCGCGACCCGACTCTTGTTTGAAGCGTTCTACGTTTTTGTTCGTTCTGAGAGATTATTTTCCAGGTTTTATCCGTATCGCGAGATTCTGCAAAAAACAATACGGCGCAGCCAACCTCGGCCTATAGGGCCACTCGTCCCTAACCGTTTCACCGTGAAGAGAGTGTCCCTCTGTCATTCAGGGATGACGACTAAACTGATCCAGCCATCCTCTATCCATATGGTCCAAAAAATATCCCTATCGGTAACCTCAACTAGTTATGCTGCCCGTGATTACTTACCTCTGGCTGCCATAACACGACTGAAAGGATGACCGCGCTGCAACGCGCTCTTTCGTAGTCGCGATCACCATTACTGTCCCGTTACATAGATGTTTTGACTATACCTGCGTTACAACTTCAACACTCACTTGTATGTGAGTTATAACGATGGTGCTACCTGACCGAAAAAAGGAAAAATCTACCCCGCCTACCCGATATTATAGTACATTTAAATTTAATGTTTATTTTTTCAATAACTTGATAGCGCGTCCAAACGAACTTCAAAAACCCCATAAAATATGAAAATATTTGTCCAATTACAGATTCTGTGCATGTCCGTTTGTTTGTATACCCATCTGTCCGTCTGCCCAAGTATGTAGTACTTGCGATAAACATTCTATAATTTTTGCATTCTAAAAATCAGCAAAAATTTGGAAAGTGGGTTAAATTGGTCAAAGAACTTGGCTTCAATACCCACATGTCTATACGGTCAAAATTAAGAACGGGCTTGCTTACGTGTCTTTTTCTCGTTGCTGATTAACTACAAATGATACACAATATAAATTTCCCTCCCAATGTTATGAAATATGAAAATTTATATTTTTCCATCTTTTTAATCTTTTGAAGGATAATTGTGATGGACATGAAAAATTCCGTCGTGATTAAATACAATTTTCTTATTTGTTTTTATTTGTTCTCAGTGCTACTCAATAGGGAAAATTTAGCAATCTGCTAGTAATCCAAATAAAGATGAATAATAATGCGAATATTAATGCTATAAAATCTTGAAGGTAGATAGAAAGCAAAATTCGGTGATTAAGAAGTAAATCGGATTACATTTTTGAACCCTTTAGAAGTGTATTATAAAGATTCCAAGAAGCAAGCAATTGAAAGACTAAACTATTGATGATATGACTTCCTTGTCGAAAACCATATCCAAAATAAATTTTACTTAGTTTAAAAGTAAGAATATTTTAATAAAAATAAACACTCGACTGTATTGGGTCAATTTCACAACTAGCAATAAATTTCTCAAATAGTCGCACATTGATAGGATGCTAAATTTAGTAGTTTTCAACATTTCGTCATCAGTTACATGAAGAAGAAGAATAAACTGTAACAGAAGAAGAAGAAGTAAACACGTACATGATTTGTAGAGCATGCATATATAACTGAGATAAAGTAGGATAAATAATAACAAATAAAACCTAAGTCAGTCATCAGACATAAAGTAGGATAAAGTAGGATAAATAAAATCTAGGTAAATCATGAATACCTTTGACTCATTGAGAGGTTAATAATTATAAAGAATTGCTTACCTTACATTAATATTAAAGAATGCAGCGCAACACGATGCTTCATCTTAGTAAAAAGTTTCAAATTCAAGTTCAGCCAAGGGACGTTCTTAATTGTCAACAAGTGAAACACTGCAGTGGGGCACGACCCAACCTTACATACCCTACGCTACTTCGTATAACGCAGTTGTCCATATAAATATTTTTGCAAAAAAAGGCTATATAGGAAGAGTGGTCGTAAAAGTATATGCCCGAATAGCGTCCGTCCTTGAGCCAAAACATGTCGGTGTATCAAATTTCATACAAATATCTCCAAAAGCACGACCTGTAGATTAAAGACAAGAAAACAAGACAGATAGACGAACAGAGAAGTTTTCAGTAAACGACTCTGAAGCGATCGGTATTATAAAAGGTGAGTCTGTTCTCCTCCTATCCCCCGTCCCACAAGTGATGTAATGAAAAATTCAAATTTTGATCTTTTATAATATTGGGTGCGCTTAATCTATCATTTTTATATGTTTTTTTTTGGGCCGAACGTCGAGTGCAGGGTTATTAAATTCGTATTGTATACTCACCCAGATGTTCACGATTTTCTACATTACTACATTAAAATCTCGACATACTACAAAGCAACGAAAATAAAGCCCACTGCATTCTTTTCTCAAATACTCGATCGTAAGTTATTGATCCTTATGACACAAATCCTCGCTTTTCAGCACTGGCTATAGACCACAAATTGCTGTCGCTGTTGACGAATCTGCCAACATCATGTAAACTTTGCATACAAAAGACTCATACCTTGACAGCAGCCATTGACAAATTGCTGGTATTTGTTCCGAATAGCGGCCAACTTACGTGATGGAAAATGTACAACCGTTTTAGAATGTTTGTATAAAGGCCATCTACAATGAACGACTTTGAATCCACATTTCTCGATGATAGTCATTAGCACAGTTCAATTTTTGCCCTTTTTTGTTTACCACAAAGTTTCAAATATTAATTGGTTTCTTTTAATTTTTTTTTTTTTACACCACGTTATCATTTACATTGAATGCCAATTCCTCTATAATTATTTTATAACAAGGTATATATAAATTTTTTTGCTATCGATTTGGCGGTTTAACTTGGAAAAAAAAAAGTTTACAACCGATAGAAGCTCTTTGCAGAAGCCTGAGACGCTATTAATGACTATGCCTCTCCTGGGCGCCTCAGCACGTCAGCAACCGAGGAACGGTTGAAACAGTGCAAAAAATTGCCATGGAGAATCGTCAAATCATTATTTCAAAAGCTCAGGAGGAGGTCGGTATATCGGTTGGGTCAAGCCACACAATATTTTCAGATGTTTTGGACATGAAACATGTAGCAGCGAAGTTTGTTACGAAATCGCAAAATTTTGACCATAAGAATCGCCGCAATTTATGACCACAAACAACACAGTAATCAAGCCTAAGCGGCCATATACACCGGTCTTCGCCATCGATGACTTTTTCGTGTTCCCAAAAATAAAATCACACAGGAAAGGGTAGTATTTTGCCACAATTAAGGACATGAAGACCGCGTTGAGGAAACTCAAGTCCAAGAGGGATTACTTTGGAGGAGACCAAATAGATACTGATGAATAAGTAAATGTATTTCGAGACAAATAAAAGATCACCCTATTTTTTTGAACACAACTTGTATTTAGAAGGCACTTACTTATGCACAAGCATCTCTAGCTATTGGCGGTGCTTATAAGGCTCCGTTTTAATACAACACTGCAAAAAATTCGTTATTATTATAATAAGGGCTTAATACGGTACGATTTCAAACCGTCGAGTATGTTTTTTTTTAAATCTATTTTTGCTTTTATTTTTATTTTATCATCAATAAGTGGAGTTTCAAATATCTTTGGGGAAAAAAAAAGATATTAACTGTAAATTTTGATGAAATTAAATTTGCGTTCGTTATTATTAAATATTAAATATATTAATTGTTTGACCTTATAAACTCTCCTCTTAGGTTCAGGAAATTTACAGATATTCGTTATAATCGCAGCCTTATCCAATTTCCCCGTTCTCTTACTGAATTACTTTAAAAAATGATCAAAGAGAAAGTGATTAATCGATTTTATAGCAATTTAGTTTTAGAAAAACACAGCAAGTTTTAAGAAAAACACAGCAAGTTAAGAGATTCGCAAACCATATGAAGCCTGAGATCGAAAATAATAAACGAAACTGCTATGATTCTCTCAAAAATTTGAAAAAGCATTTGACACCCTCTGAAACAAAGAACCTATCGTTAATATCCCAACAAAAGTGATGACGAACATCAGAACTTTTTTAAAAAATCGTCAAGTTTTCAAAATAATAGTTTGCAAGGCTCGGTGTTGGGACCGTCACTGCATTTAATATAGTTTTGCGATTTCCAACCGGTGTATTCTATCAAATATTGAAGAAAACTTTAACAGTTAAGACTTTGTCCTACGCTATGTTATTGTGTAAACGCTCCGTGCGAAGCTCATGTTATCAGTGTCACAAACACAAGACACTATACTTGGCTGGTAAATTACCTTGACACTTTCGGCTACGGGACTCCCCATATTTGATTACGTCTAAACCATACCCGAACGTTTTAATTTCATAAATAATAAATTTTGCACCCGGTATCTCATGCCATTTAAGCTTTAGGCGTCAATCTTAAGTATGCTTCAAATTGTTGTTTGGCTTTTTGATTTCGTTATGTTATTCCACTTATTGTACTCTAACAAATCTGTTTGTGTGTTTCAGTAAAGATTGTTTTCGTCACTTTTTCTTTTTTAGTCTAAGCTCATGTCATAATCTTATTTAAATGTGTGAGTGTTAAAAGTTACCCTTCATATTTTACGATTTTATTACTGCCGTAAACTATCATTTTATAAAAATACAGCTTTAAAATGCAAATAAGTAGCGTCAGTAGAAATTAGCAATATGCAGCAGCTATATTCGTGAGCCATTTTTAACTCACCGGACTATGAGTCAAGTGGTGTAGGTGGCTCGAATTGGAATCTAAAAAATAACAGATAAATCAAATTTGTTTTTTTGAAAAACATTGCTAATTGTGTAATTGAATGAAAACGTTCAATTTTCGATAAAATGGAAAATGCTTTGTTAACAAATAATGTTTAAATTACCTTATCGGAAAGACCTATATCTGTGCATTAACGTTTGCACCTGGCATGAGCTTTAATCAGACGGGTTGCCTACAAACATTGGCAATCAATTTAGTTGATTGAGAGACAATCCCCATTGAAGGGGGCCTCACTACACTGAGGTCCCTCAAAGAAAATAGGTGTGAGCCAAATTCTCATTTAGTGGTTTACGTCGAGGCCTATCTAAGCACCTCTTAGATCGCTCCCCACGAAGGGCCGTACCCAACAGTCAGGCAAGAAGGCATTCGTCCGGCATTCCGATGGGTAGTATGCATCTTCAGGCTGGAGCAATCCGACTTTGGGCAACCTGAACCCCGTGGACACCCTTTAACTCCTTGGCTTATTGTTCAAGCAAGAACTTACACCAAGCTATACAGCTTTGGGTGATCTCATACTGCACGCATATAGCACTTGCCTTTGAACTATCCACATGTCCCGGAAGGCCGATCCTTCACTATCCTTTCTCAAGGAAAATAATGCTTCCAAGGTTGTCGTCGCACAGCACACACACCCAGCTGTGCCCAAGCCCACTTGATATCGCTGGCCATCATCATTAGATGACCTCCACCAAGAGAACCAAATAGAGATAGAAATGCTTCTTTTCAATTTAGAAAAGAGAGCCCCTTCCGACTAGACCCCTTCCGCTTCCAAAGGGAAAAACCTGTTGCCATGTTATAGACAGTATGCCTTCAATCTTTCTTTGCCATTGACTGTGCGACTTTCAAAACGAGAGGAAAAAGAGAGCCATAATGCACCAGTCAATGTTTTATAGGGAGTGCCACGAAGAGGTGAATGTTTCAGCATATCTATGGGTGAACAAATGATCCCATAGTTTCGTTCACCTTATCGAAAAGACTGTTCTCAAAGGTACGTCAATTTCATTGTATTAAGAAATTCGATTAAAAAGAATTAAAAGCTTTTTTAGTTGCTTTATGGGCCGCCATATTGTGAAATGTATTACAAACATGTTTTTTTTTTTTTCTTTGCATAGTGTAGAAGTACTAACTACTTTCGGGTTGAGCTGACACCCATATCCATTCAATAGTAGTCTCGATCAAACTACACTAACTTTTTTTATTTGGATATGTTTTTAAATGAACATAAACACGTTCTTAAGGTACTTATTTGATAAGTTAGGAATCAATAGAAGATATTACGCTGCAATTACTCAACGCGGATTCAATTGTCATTGATTTGTAATCTGCGATTCAAGGTAATATTAAATATTTTTCTCGCATATTCTAGGAAATCTAAAGCATCCATTAAGTCAATAAAAAAAAAAATTGATTTTGTAAAAAATCACTCGTTTGATGCTGTAATGCACCGGAATGCATTAATTTACACCAAAATTTACCGGAATAGGAGAGAATAAGGCAGGACGACTAACAATGCGGGGGATTGCTTTGTAACAGGACCGAAGACCATAGTACAAACCTTTCCTACAAAATTGCCTAGCAGTTCGCTTTACGTCTAGTTTATTACTTTTCTTCAGAAATACGTCCGTACATATATATTGATTTGAGATCTTGTGCCTTATTTCGCGCACTTATAATTTTTCACTTAATTCTATTTGAGCCAACAATTTTCATCTTTCACATTTCATACCGTCAATAAAGATTATCCGTATGACGGCGTCAAAAAGCTTTTATTTCGCTAATAAAGTCAACCATAAAGGACTTGACAAATTTGAATTCGTCGTTAATTAATTCGCGATAATTGGCTTAACGTCAAACATATTTATCGGCATATGCATTATATTTTAAGACGAGAAAACAAAAGCATTTTATACATTTGTTTGCCATGAACAGTGGGAAAATGGGAAAAGGCTATGCAGACCATACATTTTTTAAGTCAACAAAAGCAAATAAAAATTATAATGGCCTTAAACGAATCTTTAATACGTACCGCCTTATGCGAATATCGCAAATGTATTAAATAATTCGGTAGTTGTCAGAATTGCAATTGGCCAGTCGGTCAATCTTTTTTAAGTGGCTGTTAATTAAAGTCTTTTCTCTAATATAGGAGGTTTCGAAAACTTTATTGTTGCCGCATATGCAATGGATTTTAAATTTCAATTTTTATGCTTCCTGTTGCTTTGCTTCCTTTTTTGCATGCTCGTGATTGTGATCTTACCATGTCCACTTTAAACTCTTATGTGTTACCGTACATATGAACGTTCCAACAGCGGACAAACATATAAAAGTAAAAGCGGATAGATCGACAGTCAGAGACACAGGCGAAAAGAACGGCAGCATAAGAACCAATTGAATCAGAATCTTACATTGATTGAAAATATACATAATTTGTTGAGCCTCTGATGCGTACGTCCCGACGTTACAAACAGAGGTACAAACGTGGTCTGACCAAATGCTCCGATAATGTATTTAATAAACGAGAGCAGACTGTGGAAAAAAAGGCTTGTAGTGAAAATGAAGAAAACCTCAGCATGAGCACACGAAAAACAACCTCGCAAGTCAAAATAAATACACATCACGTATTAGAATAGACCTGCGACTGAGTTCGTGTTCTTGCACGTTACGTGAGTTGTATAGTCAACATATTAACACATGCTTTAAAGGCTAAAACAAAACCTCATAGAAAACCGCTACGGCAACAAAACACTAAAAGAAATAAAAAAAAAAAAGTAAAGCAAACCTTAGCACTAAAAAAAGAAAAGAAAAGAAAACATTTTCAAGCATAACCCAACCGTAGCATCTATGTTTTTATAATCACAACGCATGCAAAACTGCAACTCTAGCGTAATGTTTAAATAAATGTCAGTTACGAAAACATACGTATATACAACGACTATTTGTTATGTGATAGTATTTGCGTGCAAATAAATAGATGTTGATGTTAATGACTTTGTGTATAAGAGTGTGTTAGCGACACGGTAGAGATGATGTAAACGCGCACGTTTATTGGATAGTCAAGAACATCTTCGTGGCAGCTGAATGAATGCATGTCGTTGAATTTGATGCTTTATGCTTGATCTGTAGGAAATTAAAAAGCCAAATGCACTTATGGTTTAAAACGAATGTAACGATACCCTCCGCATATGTTCTGGTCGTTACGGTAGTAAGCGCTCGACGTGTCCAAAAGATACATTTAGCTTCGATTTTTAAAATATATCTTATACACTAACTAAATCTGCTAAATTTTTCTTATCAAAACCTCTCGAAGCATAGATATTATCAAAAATAAAAAAAGTAATACTTTTATGTATAAGAGCACTTATACCAATCACTACTTCACCTTCAAGGCAACCTAGAAGTTACTGTGCAAATTTTCTTTTGCGCCATTAAGTGATAAAGATCGACTTCAACGTTAGGAAATGAAGGGTGAATCGAAGGAACGAACTCTTAAAAAAGAAAGAGGTTAGACAGCTGTGTTCTTGGAGAATGCAGTGTTTGGTTGACAGTTATTAAGATAGGATGCGTTGCATCAATGCTTTTCATGCCCAAAAAATTAATCCAATTGCGATGAAGTTGCTGTTCGCACCTTAAACCTTCGATCTTACGCTTTTCAGCAATGATTTTTTTACGTTAAACTCGGAATTGACCGAAACATTTCTGTACAGTTTTAATCGCATATCTGGTACCACTCATATGTCCGTTTGTTTAATAGAAGAACATTACAGTAAGATTTTCAAAATGTCCAGCAACTTCTTCTTGGCTCACGAAAATCCATTCGAAACACAAAACTTAAGAATAATTCTTTGTTGCATCATTACATTTATGGCATAAATCGAAAGAGGCTCTCAGTCCTAGCTTATGTATAATTGATTTACACACATAGCTCTCCCAAATTTGTAGCACACTCATGGATGCATTGCCAAGCTGAGTTTGGAGGGCTCCTAGTTCATTTTGAACCGAACTTCATTAACGAAAATGTTATTTTTAAAACAAACAGGTCAAGCTATATAACGCTTGGTTTTCCGGTCCCTAAATGATTTGATTCGCTTGCAGACACAAAACAATCCCCGTAAGATATACGAGATCGCGTGAAAAAAATATCAGTATTCAAATGATTAAACATTGCCCACGAAATTATTTTAGACAAATTGAAAACTAGTTTATTCCTTGATGTGCCTGATTTTCCCATTTTGGAATTTGGATTCAAGAAAAGAAAGTGAGTGCCAGTCGTAATTACTTTCATTGTCTTCAAACAATATTTAAAAAATAAATACGAAATAATGACCCAGACTTACTTACTGCTAGACAGAATCGTTTAGCCGAAAAAATACAAGTAGTTGTTGAATGACTTAAGTTTTTCATAATGTTGACGTAACAATTGAGAATGTTTCCGATGATCAGATGATGTTTCAGAAACTGAGGGCGACGGCTTGTTTCCAATATTTTTTGTTTTAGAATGTGTTAAGCTCGTGTGCTCACAATACAACATCCACGGAATGGCTACAACCGGAGGATCATCATGATAGCCTGGCTTTGACATACAAGCTCTCGAACTTCTAGGAAATTTGGAAATGAAACGATTTCACGCCGACTTTAAGCCAGTTTTCCAAGTTACCGAAGTTATTCAAACCAACATATCCAAGCCTGACATGTAATAAAAAAGTATGGTTTGAAAAATTTATTACTTAGTGCGTAGTTCATTTTTTGTGGAGTTAGATGACTTTTTTGCGAAAAATCGACTGGAATTGTAATGTCATTGCAAGGCCGCTTATTGTTGGGTGAACTGCGAGAATTGGATATGATCGACGTAAACGCGAATGTCGATAAGACGAGCGATTATTGGAATACCTTATGCGAACTGATTTAACCCTAGAGTTGTGATGGTTCTCTTAAAACTTGTTTAGAAAATTGCTAGTATCTACAAGACTCAAACACCTTCAGAAAAAAAAAAAACGGTTTAAAGTAGGTATCCTTTTAGAGCACGTTACAAATATATTTCTGAATGATTAGTATAAATGAATGTCTCTGTTTTATAAATGTAACAAATACCGAACGTTCACTTCTTTCAACGACTTGTGATTTTGCATCAGAGGAAGCGACATAAAAAATGTTAGTTCAAAACACGCCTTCTATAAGTAAAAATTTTGCGAAGCTTTTATTCTTCAATTCTATCCCCATATTACTACCTACATGCAGGTATCCAAGAGCGTGTTGAGCAGCGTAATATTCTGATACCATTTACCCTTAAGCCTCATTACCGCTTTTTGAATTCTAATATAAGTAGAAACTGAGTTAAAAACCCTTGGCTAACACGCAATGCGATCGCAATTTTTAGTTGAAAAAGAAAAATCAAAATAAGTTTTGAAAAACTTCTTTGTTTCAACCCACAATTTCCGGCAGATTTCCATACAAAAAATAATGCAAAGATGGGCTGGAGCAATCAATAAAAAAAGCTATAATGAAGACCTCTAATTAGTTGCGGAACGAATGTCCTTTTTTACACTCTATGGATATAAGATCAACATATTCGTCCCGATATAAGCATTTCTTGTAAAAATAACGTATTTTTTGCATATGTTTGAACACCAACATGATCTTGATCGACTGGTATTGAATATTTCAAAATGGCATCGTTTCCTATGGTGACGGATATAAAAAGAATTTGTGTATGTTACATATGAATCACAAAGTTAGCATATATGGTCTCCGGTGATAGGTGTAGTAAAGTGTCATATTGGGAAAATAAAATGCTTCCATCGCTATTGCGATACGGTAGCAAGTTTACAGATATGTTATTACTTTACAGACACGTTCAGGGAAATGGAGTCATCAATACGAAAATGAATCACGCGCTTGACATCAGAAAGTAATGCTCATAGTCTGAATCTGTTGCCTTTATTTTGCAATTTTTGTAACTTATTCAAAGGCACAGTATGTAAATTTCTTGGGAATTTAGGAAAATAAAAAAGGAAAAAAAAAACAATAGCAATTTATTTATTCGTTTTCTACTTTTCAAGTGAATAGACGAAAAAATTTTATAGTTTAGTTTAATAAAGTTTTTAACGCTTCGAAGAAGTTAAAAAACACTTTGGCTTTAAAATTGAAAAAGGTAAGTAAAACTCAGCTTAAAAAGTGCATGTGTTTATGGATTACATACAAAGCAAAAAAGGGAACAACTTTCAAAATGTATTCGGGTTTTTTCTCTTCGTCACCACAATAAAAGAAATATCAGATTTTTTGTTCTATTTATTTTTTTTTTTTCGTTCGTTCTTTCTCTTTTTAGGTTGGTTGACTTGCTTTATGCCAGCTGCAGATATCCTGTTAACAATGTACATACGTATATGTGAAAAAACACACACATAAAAATACATAAGCTATCGTTATCCACAAAGGCATAGTACATCATAAACGACACTATCAGCAGGATATCTGTACTTATATAAAGAAAAAACTATGAAAATGAAAAGAGAAAAACATTTCTCAAAGTATTTTGGCAGATAATAAAAAAAAAAAACCATATTAAGAAAGTACGGAATTAAAACACTGTCAAAAATATTTCTGACAACTTCAACGAAAGAGTCAATCGCTAGTACTTATCAATAATGAGAAACTAAGCCAGAAGCTTTTATTGCCGAGACATACGTAGGATGCATTTTAATAATTTATAATACATAATAATATAATGTTGAGGTAAAATATGTTGAAGGAAGACATTTAGTCCAACTGGATGATTAGGCCTCAGATTAACCGCCAGTATTTCTCTTTCTTTTGGCAACTAAGATAGTCACAGAAACATCATCAATCATCTCGCTATACGAAAAAAAGGCAATGTCTTCGGCATTCGATGCCTACGATATATTCCTCCAACTACGGCCTCCTAAAAAACGATTTGCAACAGTGAAGATTTCCGCTGCTAGTGTTAGCGATAGATATTGGAACTCAGTCGTGTTTTTATCTTCCCTCTCCACTTAAGCTCCATATTTGCCCGTAGCTGACCGTTGAACGCATACCAGCACGCAGTATGCTTCTATCAACAATATAATTTATTACGCCGTTTTATTAAATTGTTATGACGGAGGCCCAATTTGCTATATACCCGGTCTTTCAATTAAAAAAAACGTACGACCAAATGGTGCTAGCAATCGCCTATCATCATTACAACTCATTTTGTTCTTTAGAGAAAAAAGACAAAGAGCTTCTCACTAAACAGCGCTACACTTTCAACTTATGCGAATTTCTTGAATACAATGATACATGCAATGTCTCATGCATAAGCTTGTTCTTAGACTTGTAAAGGTATGCTTTAGGTATGTGATGAGCTATTGACAACTAAAAGATTGAGCTATAAATTTATCAAATGTTTGCAGTACTTTGTATAATAAGTATTCTTGAATACATAGACATTCTTCAGTCGGCGCCTGATTGTTATTTACTTCATCTTCTTACTTTCATACCTACGACTGAAGGATGAGGGGTTCACTCATTTTGTCATAATATTTGCAACCCCCAAAAGGAAGCCTCGGAGAGTCTACAAACTATATATATTCTGGCTCAGCATGAAATTCTGAATTGGCCATGTCTATCCATCTATGTGGTATGTGTTGTTGACACTCCCCCGGTTGCAAAAATAAAGATGTCGACTGCAAATTTGATAGAAACAGTGAAAGTTTTTGCACGCAGACAGCTGGAACTTTCCCTATTTACTTTGCGAAAAGCTCTACTGAGATATGTTATCTAAATACGTTAATTCCAAAATAAATGTAGTGGACACCATCACCTGGTGGATTAGTTTTTTCTTAATAACTTTCTTTTGGTGAGGTAAAAGGTGAAAGATAAATTGTACCCATTCACCTGTCTACGACAATAAATAATGGTGGGTATGCGAGATTCGGCCATACATAACTTTCTTACTCGTTTTATTTACAAATAAAATTTAGTTAAAATAAAACAAAAGTCGAACTAAGTAGATTCTCAAAAATTAATGTGATGCTAAGCATTAGCACGTAATCTTTATAAAATACGAAAAACAAAGAAAAAGTTCGCCTGAGTAGCCGAATAAGCAAGGAATCCCGACTAACTACTCATTGGACGTGGATTCAAATCGCATGTGGGTTAGAGATTTCAATAAAAGCCGATAGCCTCAGATGCTAATGTTTTAAGGTTTTAGTCTCAAAATTTATTTCTATATAATTAATAATAATAATAATAATAATAAGAAAAGAAATAAAAAGAAGCAAAAAGGAAAAACTATATACGCATGTATCACAGAGGCACATTCCCGGCTGGTATAGATCCGACCCAACCATTAATAAAGCTTGACGCTGACCAAACATTACATGAAGATTAAAATTAATCTTTGATCGAATAAGGCCCCAACTCAAGAAACACATGCGTCTCTTTTCATTTGTGTGTATGATTTTGGTACTCGCTAATGAGTGCATTTCTGCTTGAGTATAAAAGTTCCTGCATTTTTTTATGTTTAATGTCGTCAAAGTACGTGAGCATCATGTAACGCAGCTATCTAAATTGAAGGGAACGAAAGATGGGAACATCATCAACGTACATTAGGAAGCGTTTGATTTACAGAATAAATAGCAACGATCCTAACGGAGTTGAAGAAAACTTTTAATGATCTGTTAATAAGATAAGAGTTTTTCCTTTTTAATCAAAACGAAGGAAAACCGAGGAGTTTACGTTCACAAATCACGGACTTATCACTTACGCGGTCCAAAGCTTTATCGAAATGCGTCGTTTGTGAATTACTAAAACATGCCTTGAAAACATGAAATTTATACTTTTTTTAGAAAGCCATGCTAAAGCGGAGGCATAGATGGTTTCTTAGCGGAAACGGATGGTTGATTAATGTTTCGCTCAACTCAGCAAGGCCCCTGTTGTTTTCAACGAGACGTCTATTTCCAAATTTTTGTAGTTGAATAATGAAGCTACTCCGCCAACCCAATCCAAAAAAAAACGCCACTTTTCAAGGAGAGGTTAAAAATATTTAAAATAAAATCGAAAAATTGTTCAGAACACGATTTGAGCATGAATAATATGGAGAGTCGTTCCAAATGTTCAAAATTCGTCTTTTCCCGTTCGTTTCAAAAATCGCGCATGTCGATCTCCAATGTTTGCCCACAATTCGCCAGCTGATGAGTATAAGTAATAATAAATACATTCGTTTGGTATGCTTGTGTAACAAGAGTTGCTTCTATCCACGCCTTTTCTGTCATATTAGAAATATGTTAACTTTATTTATGACGATATGATATTACAGCTTACATATGATCACATAATTTTATATGAACTTAAAGCATAGTTTGTAACAAAGCATTGTGTGTAGCATTTTATAAACAGGAACGTATAAGACGTATTTTCCTTAGGGCCTATATGCGTGTAAAAGGAAAGCTTCCGCCGAAGCCAAGACGTATATTAAAGCAGACATGAGAGGAGAGGGGAAGAATTTGAGAAGAAAGTCTTGTTACAGCCGGAAAACCACTCGAGATATTTGTGCTATTGGAAGCAATATCGTCAAGTCTGGAAGCCTCGTCGAGTTATTAGCACTACCCTTTGCAGCCAGAAGTTTCATAGACGTCGCTGATTGATCGGACTTAGTGCATCTATGAAGACCGCGACACTTTTCAAGCCCATTGGCATAAGGTCATTGACCTTGCTTAGCACGGTGGAGACTATAAGAGTTGAGAAATTCGAAGGGAGGTTAATATAGTAGACTCTAAATTGTCGTAATAGTAATTTTCAAATTTTGCTGCTTGGAATTTGATTAGAAAATTTTACATCTTAATGGTATGAAAAGAAATTTTGGACGCAAGTACTTATACATGTGTGTGTGTGTGTACGTACGTATCTCTAATTCTCTCTATTTTATCAAAAAGTAATTAATACACGCTATGACATATATACTGATTAACAATAACCAAAAGTCATTAAGAGACATGAACGCACACTTGTAAACATATAAAGACACGCATACAAACAAATATATGTGGATCCATTATAATTTACAATTAAATTTATGTTTGTATGTCTCTGTGTTATCTTTAGACATTGAAGATAACATTAATTATTAATTTTATGAAATTTGTGGATAAAGGAAAATTGTACTCTCTGTCTTCCTTTCTATGTCATTCATTTAAGCTGGAAGGACACACAAACGCATTTGGATATACTTATGGAAGAAATAAGGACTTGATGTAGAGAGTAAAGTTTAGAATTAAATTTAATTCAATTTCCTATAAAATACAATATTAAGAGATTAAGTTTTTCATTCACATTTTCTTTAGACAAACTAATCTGAGAATCCTTTCTATATAAGTGTGTGGTAATAAAAAAGTAAAGGGAAAAGAAGAAGAAAGCGAAAAAGAAAATACTGTCAGTTGCCACAATTCTAAGTGTTGCTAAAATGAAAGAGCTTATATATGTGCGGGTGCAAGTGCAAGTGTATTAAAGCATTTGACATCGCATAAAAGTACTTTAATCTACTCTATCTTACACATGGCGTATACATATTTGTGTACAAATTTATGTGTAAATGCGAATGTACGAGTTTGAGAGTGTGTACATTTTAAGAGAGCTTAGGCATGTTAATAGTGTTGTTTTGCGTCGTTGTATTCCCGCTACTGTTCACAAGCACTTTACTTGCTTTTATATTGAGACTTTTTTCTTTCCTTTCTTTAAAATAAAAAAGAGCTTCTACTTCCTTTCAATAACCTTGTGTTAATATTGTGACAGTAACACTCACATCTATACTTTTAATATACAATGCATGCAGAGGTAACGGTGCAGGCAGTAAGCCAGGCATGGCTGCATGTATAACCAGACAAACACCTCTTGCACGTGAATGCATGTCAGCTTTTGGGACAAGCTGCACTTGTAAAATTTGCCAAAATAGATGATAAAATATGAAAAGAGAAGAGAAAATACGTTTTAACAGCAATTTAATTTTTTTTTTTTCCTTAAATGTCAAAACTTGAATGGGATTTTTTTCCCTTCTTTCATTTTATAGTATGTTCATATGAAAAAAAATAAAATCTCTTGTCGTTTGCCATAAATAGATAAGAACATAACATGAACGCGTTTAAATATACATATTTCAACATAATCCTAAGCAAACCATTTTATGAATTAATAAATTCTACTACAAGCTACTACTAAGCCTATCAAGCTGCATACACCACAGGTTGGTAAAAATTTAATTTCGTTGTTGATGAGAGAATAGATTTAATTACGGTTTCAAATCATCATAAGACATGGGATATACTAAATGTCACGAGAAATGAACCTGTATACACCTCTCAAAATTCAGATTGTAAGCGTGCTGGTAAGTGCATAAAACCATTTCAAGTTCGATCTATGATCTTAAGCATTTTCAGTCGTCACATATTTTGATCATCTAACTTAATGGAGACTATTTACTTTTTCGCGTTTGTCCTTAGAACACATACACGTGGACTAGCTTGTAATATTGAATGGTCTTTGGGAAAGCTCTAGCATTTTAAAAAATTCATTTTTCCGTTATTCAGTTCCAATTTCAATTTCACTGTTACAAACAACGTCATAATTCTACTTCTACACATTTAATTGCTATCCACGTCACAACAGCAATGAAGGATTCATCTTTCCAATCCTGCCAGTTTGTAGTAATGACTGTTATGAATAGAAAAGAAAATCTACTATCCATCCACCCATCTTTTGATGAGTGTAAGAAATTACAAATCACCAATATACCAACCAATCAATATAACCAACATCTATACAATGCAAAGTAATGATCTACACTTGTTTGCAACTGCGTGTTGCGCCAGAGTCTCGGCTTTAAGGTATGCACGAAAATCACATTGCTACGTGTACGCTTTCTGAGCTAAATGCTTATAATCATTATTTATTTAAGAGTCGTCCGTTTTCTGTCGTTGACTGACTAATAGCGTACGTTGACAATGATTTTAATGTATGAGCCTCCAGGGAGCTGACCTGAAATGTTTAAATGCTTGTCTTCATCAACATTTATTGACCAGTTAACACGAACCTTAAATGAAGTAACCAACAAAAGGGTAGATAAATGAAGCGCAAGGTGTTGAAAGAGTTTTTGTTTTTGTCCTTGTTCTGGTGAATTTTGTTTCCTTGTAGAAAATTAAAAATGGTAGCACCAAATAACACACTAACCAACAAAGAAAGAAAAACTTAACCAGAAACTAGGAAATATATAAATTAAGGAACTTTATATTGCAACTCGTTTCCCATATGTCCATGCATGGCGTAGCAATTTTACAAGGCTTTAGTAAATCTTAATTTTCTTTGTAATGTATGTGAAAAAAGAGAAAGATGGAGAAAACCCTATTTATACACACTAACTAACTAACTAACCAAGTAAAGAACTAACTCAATGCTCTGCACACACACACATAAACTCGCGCAAACAGTTTTGTGAGATGTGTTCCGCACCATCTTAGGTGCAACAATGTTAATGTTTTGCTAGTGTTGGTTTATGTTGACATAAATTTCCATTAACACTCGAAGTAAATCTACATACATATATATGTGTATATGTATGTCTATATATATATATATATATATATATATGTATATATCTATATGTGTATATATATGTATATGTATATGTATATATATTTGATTTGCGATATATATATATATATATATATATATGTATGTATGTATATATATATATATATATATGTATGTATATATATATATATATGTATATATATATGTATGTATGTATATATCTATATATACATATATATACGTATATGTGTGTTTTTGATGTGAAAAAGCATCGAAAGTCGCTCATTTGGGCAATACGACAATTTAACCCACTAGAAACCTCCCGCATTCCTAGCGCTATCCTGTGGCACGATCGCCTAGTTGTACGTATGCGTTTACGTTAACACTCTTCGTTGCTTTGTTTCCTCAGTACATTTGCGGTAAATCCTCCTACCGATTTCTATTTTTAGTGGTAGCGCAGCATATTTGTCCCAAGATTATCAGAGACAGAAAAGTCTCCAATTTCCCTCCTGGCTATTTTGATCGTATCATTTGCAAAAGCAGTGATTTCCTGTACGGCTGTTGTTGCTATGACAGTTATTGCTATGTCGTCAACAAAACTTAGTATTGCAACTTCCTTTAGAAGAAGTAATCTCAAAACATTCCCTAGAGTGCCGGGCCTAGAACTGACACCTGGGGTGCCCCTTCAGTAACCGATCGCTTTCTGCAGTTTTCTTCCATTTCCTCTCGAAGTTTCTTGCCTGAAAAGTAGCTAAACACGATATTGATGAGATAATGCGATACCCTTTTTTTCTTGAACGGTAGCTATGTTGCAGCACCAATTTACGGAATTAAATTAATGTCCAATGTCATTACTAGGCAGTATATTTGTTGGCTCCGTTCCAGCGCTTCCCCCCTAAGGTCTCTGCTGCAATATTAGTGACTATATTTATTGCATCTACAGTGCATCTCTTCTGAATCCAAATTGGCAATCCGAGAAGCAAGCGACTCGTCTAAGTGGTGTCGGGTTGGGTTCGCATAAGTTTTGCCGTGTCCAGCAGATAAATTGGACGGTGCGTTATTTTCTCATGCAGTAGCTTCCTTGACTTTGGCAATAGAAGGAGTGTCTGCTGTTCTTTCAAGCGTTGATTGTGTTCACAAACATCGCAAGGTTTCAGTAATGTGGCTTGCTTTATAAGGCTGTTGGGAATACAATCGGGATCCGGGGTTTTTTTGTCTTCAATTTGATTTGCGATGGCGGCAATCTCGTCAGCCGAGATGCATCTATTATATTCTCTCATGTGTGTGAGTGTGTTTTTTTTATGGAAGAGGAAAGATTTTAAGGCCTAGGTCAGTGTAGGACTTGCACCCACTATGTCTGACGATAATCCCAGGCTTACAGCTAAGTATTACGTCGGGAGAACCCTTTGAACGTTAGCTCATCTCGTCTGTCTTAAATCAATGTCCTTAGTCTATTGCGAGCGCGTTCCACTTTTCTCAATTCCACCATTGTGGCTGCGCAGGCCTCTTTAATACCGCTCCACACAGACAAGCGATCGTGTCATATCTGCGGTGAGACTCTATGGGTTGATTCGTTCGCCAATAACACCTTCACTCATGCTTCTCTCATATTGCAAACGTGGACATTCGAGCAAAACGAGTTTCGCCATTTGCTCTACGCCAGGACATCGACGGAAAAAAGAGCCATTTTCGAGACAGAATGGATAAACACTGCCGAAAACAGCAATGACCGCTAACCATCTGCGTAAAAAAGTAGTCAGTACTACCCTGCTGCCTTACGACGCATCTTTTCACAACATATATAAGCTCATGTGCCCAGCGCGTCTGTGTAGACTCGTCCCACATACTTTCTTCGGCAACACGTCTATTTTCTTCAGCCGTGAACCTTCTTCCAAGCTGCCTTCTTGCCTGATATAATTTTGTTAGCTGCTTAGCGATTATATCTGATGGTAGCAAGACTAATATGACGTACGCAGCATCAAGCGACGTTGTGCAAAAACCACAACACATCCTTTGTGCCATCCTTCGTATAACCGGTCGGTGATTTTGACAGAGCTTGACCTTGCGCCATGCGCATTATGATTGCTAGCACCACTTTGTCCAAAAACAACCGCCTCTTTTGGCCTGGCCCTCCGATAATTGTTATCCCTCGGGCAAGTCCTGCATGTACCCGTCCAGCCTTATCGCACACGGCACTGACGTCTGGCAAGAATGAGAGTCTAGCATGTAGCACCACCCCTAAATATTTTATTGTCGGCGTGGTGCATATTTCATGGCCATCTATGTTTGGAATGACCGTTTCTCTTCTCTTCCTGCTGGTTACTAAAACAGCTTCAATTTTCTGCTGAGCGAAAGACAGCTTCTTACTCGTAAGTCACGCCGTCATGTCACTTGTAATTCTTCTAACATCTTGGATTTGTTGCAGTTGTTTCGCTACGGAAACAACAGCCACATCGTCAGCATATCCTCTTACCTTAACGCCTTAAGTGTGGACGGCTGACCGCCCGCTCCGGAAACCTTACTCAGGATTCGAAATTGCGCTCGGTGACACTTTCTTCTACATCGTGATTACAGCATGGTGATCACTGTATGTATACATGTCACTTACGTACCATTTTTGTCATATGTATATTTTTGTCCACCATTTAACACTATTAAGTAAAGATTAGTGAAAGCTCTTTGCAAGATTTCTCCTCTTCTGCTACTATATTTACTACCCCACTCTGTCACACTAGTTTATTTCTGTAGGTAATTCGTCTACTATCAGTGCGTAATTCACTAGCTTCAGGCTGGGCGGCAAATAGCAGATGTAAATGCACATTACTTTTGCTCCCACGTAGCATTGTTTATTATTTATGGGACCGATTTGCATTATTTTCTTGCCACATATCCATAATACCGTCTTATTAGTCACATCTGGGATCCAGGCGCCATTGCTAACAATTCCCTGATACTGTTCCGAGATCAACACCACGTCAAGTTTTAGCTCGCTAGCGCTCCGTTTCTGTAAGTCTTATACTGGCTTGCAGCAATTCAATGTTAATTGCATTTGATTCAAGCTAATTTGCATCAGATTCAGATCGTAGTTTTAGTAATAGCCATACGACACGAAAGACAACTCCTGCTCCCCATAGGGTGTCTTCTGTCTAGCGCTTTTCTACCGGACAACACGCATTCACGCTCGTTTTTGCACTCTTTAGCTTTGTGCAATTCAAGCAACATTGATACCTGTCAACTTTGTTTTTGTTGGCTTCCGCTATGTGAGACATTAAAAACATCTAACGGGTGCTATTATATTACGCACTTTGTAGACGACCCATTCAAACTTTTTTGTTCTTGCCTTCTGTAATAAGTCAGCAGTCAGCTCTTTTCATATCCTTTGTAGCATACTTATTTATTTTGTGCTGTGATGATGAACAGTTTATAGCTGCAACTATTTCTTCTTTATCCTTCACTAAGTCCATCTCATTACCGGGGAACTTAACCCTTACTTGCTCGCCAGTAAGTAAGTGGAGAACCATTTTTTTCTTTATATTCCGTCGGATTATCTTCATGGGATCTTTTTAGTTCCAACATAATTTCACAATTCTTGATTTTTTTAATTTTAACCACATTCTCAGCCTCATTTTTCATTACATTTTTCAATATATCGCTACAGGACAACTTTTCAATAAAGATTGCTTCAGACTTCAGCGGTTTCAGTTTTGGTTTATTTTTGCTATCCTATACTAGAGTCCAATCCTCTGCTGGAATTTGACTCGCTTCTTCTGATCTTCTTTTGCGGCTATTTGCACTTCTGCTTTGTTTTTACTTTTTCCGCAGGAGTAGGGCTCTTCTCTCTGCCTCTTATGAGCACCCCCTTTTTTTTGATATTACGTCCGTTTTCGACGTTTCATCTTTGCACATCCTGTACGGCTTTGACTTCACACCCTCCTGTGTCGCTTTCTTGAGCACCATGGCCAGCAGATCCACCAAATCCCTTATCGGATGAAGAATAGTGCGTTTGTCAAGGGCTATCATTTTAACGAGCTCCGCAATTTTAGTCGCCAATTCGCTAATTCTCTTACAGGATCCGTGATGCCGAGTGACTTCTCTCTTGTGTCTAGTGTACGGCTAGAAGCTCTGGCGTGCGTTGTACACGGCAGCTTCTTTGAACGGATCCCCCTGCGGATTGCTCTTTTGGACGTTCCCTTGGTTCCGGTTTCACCTGATCTTATTGTTTAATTGTTGTGTGGCTGTTTTGTTATATGTATGTTTGTGCATATGTATTTATAAGGAACTACGTTTGTCCGTTGGCTACATATTTGTTTGTTTGCCGGTTTTTACTTTCGTGGTCGCGACCGAAGGTTGAACGATACAGATCTTTTTATCACGGCGGCCTTATCCATGGTACAACTATCCTAATATTTAAAGTTTGTCAGCTCTATCAGTTTTTGTTTTAGCAAAAGGCAGATTACGGCTTCGCTAAGCTGTGATAACTGAAAGCACCTGATTAAGAGGGCTTTTCCCGTCGGCAGGAGCGTTGCAATGTCTTTTTGTTTAATTTTTGCTCTTTTTTTTTCTTCTTGTTATTGGTTGTTGCCACTGAACACTGCAACACATTAAAAGAAAGTAAAAACAAAGGATATACCGAAAGCATCAAAGAATTCTGCCTTTTCCGATGCAGATTTCTTTCTGTTAGGTATTTTATGTGTGTTTTGCCCGAAATTGATCGAACACCTTAACCGATTCCACCCTTTCGTTACAGACTTTGTTTATAACAAGAATTTTGCCTTTTTTAGTTTTTCGCTCACGACCACAAGTGGGTGAATCCACTGTAGAATCAAGCACAGATGCACTTAAATGTAGACAAGTAGACAGAGGCAACTAACAAATGGAAAATATATTTTTATTTACCGCCTTTAGTTGAACGATATTCTTAACAAATGTTTCTTTTATCCACCACGACAAGCAATACTGCCATCATTAACATCAGCATCATTATCAACCAAAGAAAAATGCCTCAAAAGCAATTTTGCGAAAAGAAAAAAACTTTTTACAACAAAATATTTATAAACACTCTATGTGTGATTTTCTGATTGCATGCATGTCTTAACTAACCTCTTACAGAGTGAAATATGCAGAAGAAAAGAGAAAGAAAAGTTAGAAAAAATTAATCAAAATATTTTTAACGACACATCAAAGGAGCTACGATACTATGGTATACGAAACAGAACCTTCTATACAAATAAACCCACGCACACACATAATCGCACATACACGCACTCAGTCAAAATTTCTTAACACCCAACCACGAAATGTATGTTTGCATATATTAAGCTTAAGACATCGTCATTTTCTTTGCTGTGGCTTATATATCTTTCCTTCTACTTCTTATCCATTTTGCTTATATCTTTAGCCATCACATCCTTTCCCACAGCTTATGCAATATGATTTGCGTCTTTATCTTCTTGTTTTTTGTTGCTTGTGTTGTGTCACAACGCTCTTTGCGATAATTAATAACGTTAGCAATTTTCTCGTTACACTGCGACTTTTGAAATGTAATTTTTCAACAATTTTTCAATAAAAACACATACTTGCGCAAATAAACACATTCTTATAAATATTTCCCAAAGTTTATATCTCTGTGTCTATCTTCTTGTTCTGGAATTGCATATAAATGATGATGCTGACCGACTACGTTGCAAGCAACAGGGATGAAATTGCCGAAAAACCCGGTTGAAAGAACGAAACACATAACCAAATAATAGCGTATATATATTTAATGCACAAGTAATGAAAACAAAAACGTGGAAAATTGTGTAGAGTCCAGCAAAAGAAATTTATTTCCTTTTTCCTCATACATAATACATTGATAATATGTTCGCATTGAACTAAGTCCTAAGACCTAAGTCTTTCTGTGTCCTCCTTTAAGAAGCAAGCCAAGATCATAGTCTTTATACATTCGAGTTATTTGGATACGAAAATGAATAATAGGGCTTTTTCTTCAAATGAATAATAGGGCTTCAAAATTACATTTACCAACTATGTCTTTAGAATGACGCTAACCATAATCCTATATTTCGTGTAGAGCATTGTACCGATAACACTTTTAGTAGTTGGTTTGATAAGCTCGATCGCGTTCAGCTGATGAGCAGGGACCCACACTTCCGAAGTTAGACTTTGGGCGTACGTCGATTTGTAGTAGACGCAAGTTTCACTGCCAGTGAGCAAGCGTTTCAATAAATCGATTACATATCAGCAATTTTTTCCTTCTTTTGCTCATCCCACCTTAGGCAACCATTTCGCCCATCTCTCGGTTTGATACGATCGCTCAGTTGTAAAATGGTGCACAAAAGCGCATATAATATCTTAATAACCCTCTTCAGGGTTCAAACACCTTATTTAAGAGTGTCTTGGTTTTTACTTTTCATTACAACATAAATTTAAATAATCTTCCTTTTATACGTTTGAAGGAACGTAGACATCTCTTAGATTTAATTTCTATTTCAATGTTACTAACATATTTGGGAACTGTTGATTAAATTTTTCTATTCCTTCTACTGTGCTATGAGTTTCCATTGTGCAATCTTTGCAATTCTTCGCTTTTAATTTTTCTACCATTTCTATGAAAAGCACGAACCAAGTGTTTTTGAGATAGAAACTGTAACAGGAATTATGATATGAGCGAAGGAAACAGAATATTGCGTTAGCGATTTCATAAGCTTGTATATCAGTGCACAGCAAACTATTGTAATTTTTCATATCAGAAACATTAATATTTTTTCAACTACTTAATGACTATATTTAGTGCTCATTGGTTATGCCATGTCTTAAAATCTACTGATGCTCAGAAACTGCATCATTTTTGACTGGACCCTTAGATGTTATCTAAAAGCAAAGAGGATCATTACTTTTAAGATATGTACAAGAAACGTGAGAAGCGAAACGAAAGTTAATTTATATATGAAATCTACATTAAGAAAGGGAGGCTTCATATGTCTTGCAGCGAATATATGGCTCTTAAAAAAAGTATAAGGAATATTACGGAATGTACACGATTCCAGTTGATCCTCCTTTTGACCGCCAGTATTACCTGGGAGATCGATTAAGGCTTGTCTGCCTTTCTGTGTGTTTGTAGAAAACACGTTTTCGACGTCAAGAAAACCAAACATTTCCCTCTTTCCAGATCAAATTCAAAACTAAAAAGCTGTCCATTGATCCATCCAGGATTATAAGAAATCCGATCATTTTTCCTGAACTTTGGCATCAGCTGTAAGATTGTTCTTGAAGCGGTCCTGAATACATCTCTCGCAAAGAATTCAAAAATTAGCTACTCACAGGCTACTCACAGTTACCATTAAGCATGGTATGCTTCTTTATATACCTACCTAGCTTATTAAATGTTCTATTTAAGTTATTGGTTAAATAATTCGTCACAAATTGGCTACAATTTCCGTTTTAATTTTTAGATAAAATTATTGGAAAAAAAACGAATAGCAACTAAGCCGATTAAGAGCTTTTCTTAGTTTCTAAAAGCGATTCGGTAAGCACTTAAGTAAAGACTGGACATGGTGTGAAATTAGGTGTTACTACTATCTTACTGCGGGGGAATGTGTGCTTCCTATCTTATGAATGAATTAAAGCAATTGGTTCATTATGTTTATAGAATAAGCTTTGGAAGGGAGGCAGAAGGAAGCATCAGGGATCTCACAAAGTATATATATTTGTAATCAACAATTCTAAATCGATTTAAGCATGTCCGTGTGTCCGTCTGCATAAGGACAGTTGTAAACGTTTTCCTAGCCGCAAAAATGAGGCTATCGGCTTCAAATTTGACAGAAACATTGGAAGTTCATGCACGCAGGCTGGAGTTGCAAATGGGCCAAATCGGTGGAAAGACACGCCCACAGTACCACGTAAACTGAGAACACCTCTGCTTTTCAAAGGGAATGAAAAATGGGTGTTTTGTCTCATTACTCATAAACTATAGGAAATACATTTACAAAAATTTGAACTCATATACTACAGATGATGCTATAGCATTTATGTACAAAAATGAAAAAATTGACCACACTACCCAATATTATAGTGTATCAAATATAACTATTTTTTCAATACCTTTATAACGCGCACAAGCAATCTTCAAAAACCCCATAGAGTATATACAAACTCTTGGCCAGTTTCAAATCTTGAAAGCACTTAAAGATGTCCGCCTGTACGTCTATCCATCTGTCTGTTTGCGCAGCTTTGTAGCATTTGTCGTAAATATTCTCGCGTTGTCGAAAATCAAGATATCGCGTGAAAATTTACAAAAGAATTTGGAATTGACCTAAATTTTTCAAAGGACGTCATGCCTACAACGTCCACATGCTTCTACGACAAAAAGTTTTATTTTGAAAATAGAAGAAATCAACTCTGCCCGCTTCATATTATATAGTATGAGAATTTTATTCTTTTCCTTCTTTCGTCTTTTTTTGGTGTACGCGGTGATGGGTATAAAAGATTCTCCCCGACCGAATTTAATTTTCTTACTTACTTTGATTAAAAAAATTTTAATATGTGATTGGTTGCACTTACATGTTACATGTGCCACTTTAACTTGTTTTCAGTTGCTGAATAAATGTTTGGACTTTCAGTAAGCAATTGCCGGTTAGAGGAGTATTTCTACATGTCAAGAATAAATAGATAGTAATTTTAATTAACGTTACACACGACACTAAGGCAGTAAAGGAAGAATCAAGTGAGTTGAGTATAAGTTTTTCTGCATAAAACGAATTAGAACGGGCAGATATACCGACATACAGACGAACGGAATGGCGCACACCCGAACGAGTTGAGGAACAAACAGACGGAAAAACGGACAAATGAAAGGATAGAAAGACGTATAAGTCGACAAACATATTTGTATCGATGAAAACTTTAATACTTCTTAAGAATACATATATAATCTAATGGCTAGCTGATGACTTTGTCTCCGTATAGATAGAACGGACGAACTATAATTGGGGTTTGGAAAAATCGCAATTTCCTTAGTCAACACAGAAGATTGCGAATATATTGACTGTGTCAAAACGTTTGCTGCTTCTAAAAGGAAGCTTAAAAGAGGTAAAAAACTAGAAATGTTTTTGATCGGTTCAGTTATCGATATCGAATTTTAAACAGCGCCTGTGTAGGAATGGAAGCAGGCTTCGTCCTTTCTTGTTTTCAGTTTTATTTTGTTCAATAAAGGGTAAAGATTCAAATTTAGCCGAATATAATTTACCCTTTTTTTAGTAGTTTTACAATCAGAATTGTGCACAGATCAAATCGCAAATTAGTTGAGCACTTAATGGTAATCATACTGTCGTTATGCATAGTTCTTGATGCATTCTTGATTATCTTTGATCCTCACATAGAGCCGCATGTCAATATTTTTTGTTTTAAGTTTTCACAAAACCATTTTCATAAAATTCTTAACAGTTACCCTTTTTAACCGTACCAAAACCTTTATCTGTCGCTCTCTCCTGCACGATTTCGCTTCTCGCCTTTCTTCGAATCTATCTTAGATCTTACAATTTTTCATCATTTAATAATAATCTTATATTTTAAAGTTAATTTTCTCTCTCTCAAAAAATTTATTCACAATTTTGAATTTTTTCGCGTGAAAGCGTAAATTTTCCTTAGTGGCACTAAGCTTAAGTACTTTCATTGCTTCATAGTAATTAACATGGAAATTTACTACAGCTTTAGCGTTACAGCTTAAGTTTCTATTAATTTGAATTTAAGACTGGATTTTTTTTCAAATTATTATTAGCTGCTAATATTTTAAAAGAACCCTAAACCAAAGGAAGAGCAGGATTGTAATCTTAATTAATGCAATTAGTAGAAATATTAAGGCATGCTTAGGCGTGTCCAAGAAAGTGCATATGTGCATATATGTATTTTGACTTTTATGGTGCATAAACTAAATGAACTGCAAATTTTAAGGAACCCCTTTAGGTTTTCTTTAATAATACTATAAAATGATATAATAAAATAATATTAACATGTCTAGGGTTGCTTTTCACAATTTTACATTTCATTTCTTTTCAAGTTGCATTCAACTCAAAAAAGAAAAATTCAGTTTTATTTACATATATATGTAAGCAAATATGTATGGAAAGAATGCGATGACTATAAGAAAGTCGTGTAGCATGAGGTGCAAGCAGAATACATACAAAAATATTACATGTTGTCGTTGCTGGTTGCACTCATGTCCTGTTTCCGGTAGTATGTACGTACGGTATGTACGCGGATGTGCGGGTGTATGTCTACAAGACATGCTTGCAAACACTCTCAACGGTTTTCTATTTTACATATGTATACGCAAACATACATACAATATTTTTTTTTAATTTCTATTATTTTTTCTTCAGAATTCCGTCTATGGAGGCAAAGCAGTAGCAGTGTAAGCACAAGTGTTAACGGTGACTGTTTTAAACGTTAAAATAAAACATTTTTTCATTTTTTACAAATTCGCATTTTGTATTTAAAGCTGTGTAGTTTCAACGAATAGTACCAGCACCAGACTGACATGCATATGCAAATAAGGAAATATTTTCTATGTTGTTTGTATGTATATACGTACTAAACACACTTATTCTGGCAGTTAGCCAAAATATACCAAAAAGGAAATTTGAACAAACGACAAAACAAAAAAATAGGAATATTCAAAAGTTTTATAAACACATACACACGCAGCCATATACACAGATTCATACGTATATATATATATATATATTTATATTTTTATTTGTTTATTTATATATATTTTTTTATTATTTATTTATATATAAATATTCATGCACCTACAAATATTTATATGTGTATAAATGTATGCATATATATATGCATATAAAACCTACATATATATATGTGTATGGGTGCGAACATACGCATGTACATATGAGTCCATATATATATACATTTTAACTATGTATGTATGTGTGACTGGTTGGCTGCGAAGCAAGCAACCGTAAATGCGGCAATAAGTACAATGGCAAATATAAGACCATCGAGTCCTGCTTAGTGTTTTCCACTATGTGCGTATTTACGTGCATGTACATGCATGCAAATACGTGTAAACTATAACTCATATGAACTGCTAATGCTTGTTTACCACATCTTCTGGAGGTTTTAAAGTAGAGGTAACCGAAAGCAGAAAAATTAAAAAAATAAATAAAAAAGTATTCTTGCCTTAGAGCGAATCTTCGATACCCATCAACTTAAATGGATACAAAAGCATTACCAAAATTTTTGTTTAATCTGCATGGTTGTTCGTACCACATCCGACATAAATGTCTCTTCAGTACAATTTTTTCTTGCAGATATTTCTCAATAAAGCTTTAGTTGATTTTCGCTAATATTTGCAATGAGCTCGAGATCAACATCCGCTACGAGTTCTAAGTTGCAAATTATGGCTTAATATGAGTGTAGTTCACGCCCATTTTTAAACCTTATCTGTCTTCAAAGCAAAATCTGTATATATTTAATTTGATGGGCAAAAAAGAGAACAAAGCTCAAGACAACTAGATAGACAAATCTAGTATACCTACGTCCTTGAATGAAGGGAAATAAAGATTGCTGACAATTACTCAAAATACGTATACACGAACTGACTTGTATATTGAATTGAAGCCAATAACCCTCATTTTTCCAATTGCTAACCTTTTAATTGGTGGCTCCAAACTAGACATGATTTACTTCAATACAGATCAAATGGAAAAAATATTTAACAAATTGTTTTCTTTTCTGTTTGCTAGGTGGCGGAAGTCAAATGCGAATAATATAAAAGGGACAGAGTGGCAGCAAGGGACGGAGAGAGAATGCAAGGGAATCCACATACAATTCGAATCGATACTTTCTCATTCAATTGGTAACATCTGCTATCGAACCGTAGAAAAGCTTTAGACTTTTTGTTTTTTCTTTTTGTTTACTTAGGGTGTAAATGGTTTTTCAAGTGTTTTATTATGTAACGAAAACAATTGTGTTTGAGGCATATGTGACGCTTATATATATATATTTCTTATATGCTTGTATGCTTGGGTGTTTGAGGCTTTGTTGTGGCTACGTTAAACATACATATGTGTGTATAGATAGAACGTGTTGACATTTACTGCGTTATGGTAACAATATTTGACATAACGCACGTATTTTAATATGGACCTAAAAGAAAAATCGACCATACGTGACTTCATTTGTGGTACGTATGTGTTTGATAGGCGAATGTATTCTGTGCATATGTTGTGTATTAGTATTTCTATAAGAATGCTCCTAAAACGTGCAAAATTCATCGATAAAAATAATAATTTTTTTATCTCATTGTTTCTAAGAGGATTTATAGAGAGCTGTAACGCATTTACTAGGTACATTTACTTGAGAATGTTGGCTACTCAGCAACTCAAGTTAGTTTTCCTTTCCTCTACATATTCTGTCTTCTTCCCTGCCCCGATAGAACAGTTGTTTCATTCTGTGCCTGTTGTCGTAATTTCATCGAAGCACACTTTTTTTTTTCTACCCGAATTCCGGGGATCAAAGAAATGTCTAATGGCAATGTTGGGCCATTCCATCCTGCCAACGTACGAATGTGTGATATATTTCGAGATATTTTTTACAAGCTCCAGAACGTAATTTGCAGTACATTGAATACTTGTAGCGATTCTCAGCAGTGTCTTTACTTTTTCCTCTTCCTAGCAATTTAAATATCACTACTTCCATAATAAAGATACAATACCTATAGCTCAATATGGAAAAGTAGAACGGAAAAATTTAACATAGCTATTAAATATTAATTCAAAGCAAGTCCACCATAAGCGTGTTACCATATATTAGGTCCCGAAAACGTTTTTTTAAAAGAGTAACGAATGTGTTGAATTGGTCTCAATGTGTGACAAACAGCACAGATCGATTTGAAATTTCATACGAGTGATTACTAAATTGGCTTGAGAGTGAAATGACTCTCGTTGGCTGTAATCGGAAAACACCAGATTCGAGAGGAAACTAAGTAACGCTCTCCACAGCACTTGCCCAACACTACATACCAGAGATTGTAATTAAATTACAAATATATTCTTAACTACAGCAATACGCTAAACGTGATGAATAAGTGCCCATTTGTATCCCTAATGAGCTTTAAATCAATTTATCCAAAGCTAGCAATAAGAATAGAAACCGCTTAAGTAGATGCAAGCCGGAATATTCTAAATCAACCAGTTTTCAAATATCCTACTACCGGAATTTTTATCACATAGTGACGTGTAATGGAAATCGTAGCCCTGTCCAACGATGACCAAGTATTTTTGTGGTATCTTAGTAGCAGCAAATTCATAGAAGCGCAAGATGGATATAAAAAAACCCTTGGAGAGGAATTTTTATAGCACTTTAACACTGGTTGACTATTTGAATTCACATTGAATAATCAATCTCAAGGTTAAATTTGAAAAAAAAAATTTCTTTTTTTACATGTGCTCCAAAAGAAACCCCGGCCTAAAGGAAAATAGCTTGCACTTGGTTTCAATCGTAAAATTTGTAACGTCAGAAGATAGGAAACCTGCTCAGTTGACTTTACAAGGGAAAGGAAGGAAGAGCATAAAGAAAAATACCATGGAACAATAGGAAACGTCCTTTGACGACCGTGTGTTCTTTTGCTAATCATCCCGTGTATTATGTCAGCCCATGATCGCGTGGGTGTGTCCGTTAAATCGGCTTTATACTCTCCTATCTTGTGCCCATCTCCAACCACTTTGTGCAACTCTCAATTTTTTCAATTCAATCAATAATGTGATTATCTTTGACAACAACAATATCGTTTCTTAAAATATTTATTTCTTAAAATATTATATCGTGTCTAATAATATTGTTTACTAAAACACTTAGTAGTTCCTAATATAAAAAAATGTATTCTACACATGCGTATCTACACTTATTTTCGTAAACACTTTTTTATAACCGGACTCGTTACGATAAAGGTACTATAATTTCTCAGTTGTTATGCGGGGATGAGTACTAAGAAGGGGTGATTATCCAACGAAATTCTAGACGAAAATTTTGACAACTTCAGAAATACGATGGTTGCCTGCATATGTGCGCGCATGCGCTTATCGATGTTATGTAAAATTATCACATTTGTATTGTCCCGCTTGGATAATATTAACAAGATGACCCTGGACTTCCATGTAATGGCTTAAGACTTATTGTTTGCTCATTTAGCACTGACAATTGCAGTCAATACGTTACAGTTTCTCTCAAACGCATATATCGCCATTATCCGTGGCATAAATTTTTAACCAATCTAAATCAACTGCGTTTCATCAGGCTTGCATGTTGAACGTATTTCGACGTTCGATTAGTTATCACAAAGCTTCAGACAAACCGGCTTTATGTAATTGTTGCGAAAATTCGTGATGTGTGTAGGGAAAACAAGCGCTTTAGCATAAAACTCTTCTCAATTTCGGTCTATCTACATCGTGTCCACGATATATTGAAAATTTTCTAAGCATTTTTATTTCTCTTTTCTTATGATCCCACAGTTCATAATTCCCGAAACAACTTAAGATATGACATCGTTTTAACGATTACACAGGTTGACTAATCGGAAAACGCATTATAGGGGTACTCCGGTATAATAATAGGAACGCGTTTTTAGAACCTCGTATAACGCGTTACGTATAAATGATTCATCACATTTAAGTAAGAAACAGTCAATTTCACATGATTCCAAAAACAGGTTTATTACATGCTTATTCACTGTCGAAGCTATTTAAATACACACACACAATATAGAAATACAACGGAGCCAATCCCTGCGTTATACGGGGAAAACACGTGTTATACAAGGGACTTGAAATCGCGTAATATGAAAACGCGTTATAAGGGTACCGCGTTATTGGAAGGATTACTGTAAACGATTATACTTTTCTATTGCTTTTAATATGCTGCTGCTGATTTCATGACATGCCTTCAAATGTTATTATCATCAAATTACTGTAGTCAGTACTTAATGGGTTATTATGAAATATATCTTAGAAAAGGTTAAAATATAAAAATAAATCCCTAATTATATATATTTGTAAGCACTTCGCTAGTCTTAATACTCCAATGGATTTCTATTAAAATTTAAAAAGAGAAATATATAAAAAAACATTACATTTTATTCTCGTAATTTCATTGAAATGATCTCAGTTAGTTACTGGTTGGATTCAGATACTACTTCTTTCTCTCATAAAATCGGCACAGCGACATATGACCATTAAATGATACCTTTGTGTTTTTGCTTAAATTTTAGAAAGATTGCTTATTATGGCGGTGATTTGAATATAATTTCTTATCGTCATTTTACAACCAAATAAGGAAACAACGTAAGTGCATAAATGTATATGAGTGAGAAGGACACAAAATTGCCCTCGATCTTTCGTCGAAATGTATATTAGATTTGTCACTTATCACAGGTAGCAAAAAGGTAGGAAAAGAATCCATTTCACACTATCACTTCGTTGGAAGCTCGCATTTTCGCTCATATCTTTTAAGTTTATGTCTTCTTCCGCATTTTTTTATATTCAATTTTATATTCAATTTAGATTTAGAATTTATGTTCAATTTAGAAATAATGAAAATTGTTTTACTTCTCAATAAAATAAACTAAAACATAGACTTTCTTCGAATCTATATGTAAAGAAATTTTCATTTGTCCATTAACGGGTCAAAATTTGAATGTCATCTACGTAGTGACTTTTTCAAACGTTGTCCGATTTGCTATTTTCTCACTGCGCTACAGTCATCACTGATTTTTTAGAGCAGCCAGAGATTTGACATAAGCTTTTATCATATGCGACATAAGATTTCAATTAAAATTAAGGATAACATACAGGCAAACACAAAATCTAAGCAAAGCGGTTGAGCTGGCTGCAAATTCTGTGAGTTCCGCATGATGGCGGGAATTTTCAAGCAAGCAGATCTGGCCGAGCCTCCAACTGATCTGGCTATTTTAACAGACCATTGTCCATGCAATCATTTTACACTGAAAAAAGAAAATTAAATTTTTAAATTATTTTTCTACGGATATTTACATTTTATTTTTTTTTTTACAATTTGTTTTTATTAATTTATACTTGTTGTCCTCCAGAACCTTTCCCTACCAATTCCGGTAACGAAAGTCAGAGTTTTTATTTCTTACCATTAAGCAGCAACCTTAGCCTAATTTTCTGTTTTTCGATTGAGAAGCACGGACGTTAACTACACTAGTGTAGTGAAAACACAATTTGGAAAATTATTGATTTTAAATTCTCTTAACTTCGTTACTATCATTCTTACTTTACTTCTTACTTTACTATTTAGTTCTTGCTTTACTTCTGACCTAACTCACCTGTGGTCAGTAACTTATATAATAAATTATTATGCTAACTTAAGCAAAGTAGTAGAATTAAACTAGGCTGTTACTAAAGTTACATGTAATGTGCGTTACAGCTAAATTGGGTTATCCTAACTAGGTTATAGCAAGTCTTGCATTATGTGGAAATATGTAGAACTGATCTTAACTAGGTTATAGCTAGTCTTGCATTATGTGGAAATATCTAAAAGTGCAAACTTAGCACAAATTATTGATAAACGGGTAGAGTACGATAAATCGATAATGAAGAAGAAAAGACATAATTTCTCACCGAGTTTCTACAAATCAAGGGTTGCCGTTAAAGTGCACAAATGTTCACCATGCTTGCACGTATTTTGATCAGCGACATCTATTGTTGAAAATGATAAGATAATGCAAAGTATCGACCTCCAACAACGATTAAATTCGATTATTTTGACTTTTCTCTGCATAATATAACAGTTATCCATTTAGTATAATTTCGTTATTCAGTGTATACAGACACTAATTATGGAACGCTCAAGGTTGCATTTTCGACCTTCATTACTTTTCTGTTTGATTGGAAGAAATCTTTTGCCGAAGCCCATCAAGCACTTTTAACAATTTATGTTGATGCCGCTCCATCATATCCCAATGGCCGATTTTGACTTCAACATTTTAATGTTAATGACAAAGAACGAAATGGAGGACCAAAAAAGTTCAAAAGCAATGAATTGCAAGAAATTCCAAACTCTCAAAGAACTTTCGAACAGCTTAGCAGTTGACTGGTGCACTATTTCCAGACACAGATATCGACACCGAATGGCGATACAATGGCCGTAAAATTTTGCTGTGAATATGGTGTGAGCAATGAGGTTTAGAGTATTACGCTGCTAAATCTGAACGAAAATCAATTGAACAAATTGAACGATGTATTGTTGCAAAAAAGACCAGCAATAGCGATTAACAGGCGCAAAGTCATCCTCTTGTATGACAACGATCGGCCACACATTCCGAGAATTGTCAAGGATACATTGTTGCATCTCGGATGGGAAGTTCTGTTCCATCCAGCTCAAGAAGTGCGAAAATGGGTCTACGATTGGTTTGTCAAATGAATGTCGTTCTCTCGAGATGTTGTCGCTATGTCGCAAGAAAAATGGAAAAAAGCCGTAGAAAATGATGGGAAATATTTTGATGAATATATGCTTGTACCAATTTTTCTCAATAAAACCCCTTTTTCAAGTGAAAAAATGATCAAAATATGTGCAAGCAATTAATATACCAGCCTTTTTTATCACAGGTCACGTTCAGCATGGCATTCCTTTCACTAAAAGTTAATGTTTTTTTCTTATATGTTTTTCATTGGAGTCAACGCTCACTAAAATAAAGCAAAAATTATATAAAAAGGTGATTATAAGGAAGCAAAATTTGGAATGAAGCAGAAGTGCCTTACTACAGGTATTCTAAGTGCATTGGATAATTTGACAAGTACAAGAAGGGATTGAAGAGTGAAATATCTTGACTGGATCGCAAGTTATATACGAAGTTATGAAACAGTTCTTGATACCTTATCAAGATTCACTCAGTTTCTTTTATGTTGTGCTAAATTTTAATCCATTTCATTAGAAATGGGTATTACTACAACGTCAGTAGTAGGTCTAGTGTTAAGCCTCACTTATTAACAGAAAAGTGCCTTTTTGCGGTCAAAAATTGGAAAAGTCAGAAGTTTTCAGTACTTTCAAAATCCTTTATATTTCTATTTATGAACCCGCAAGCCCAAATTTGTAGCAATTACATGGCATGCTGCAGAAGTGCCCGTTATCATCTTACCTTTTCTGTCCCCAAAGGAGTTGTCAAAATGCTTATTTTTTCAGCAGTTAACAATGAAAACAAAATCATACTCTCGCATTTTGCGCGAAGACTGCAACCTACATACATACAAATTCTTAAAAATTGATCCAAAGTCCAACCACATGAGGATTTCTAAGTCTGAACAACAACAAAAATGAAAGACAATAAAATTGAAATAAAAAAAAATTTATTAAATAAATTCTTGGTATTGATACTAAAATTAACAACTGATTAAAATTAATTTCAAACAATACCGACTTCTAACATAAATTTTCACATTTTCACATGTGCTAATTCCAATTATTCCTTGCCAAATGTTGCTCGCGTTCAGGCATCGTGTAATCTATGGACAAAATTTTTTAAGCCATTTGGAGCTGCAGTTAATAAGAAACGTATGATAAGGTGAAGGACCGACGCCAAACCATATACTAAGGTACCGACACCAATTATTGGCATCAGCATTAATTTTGTATGAACTCTGAGGCGCGTATTATCATCGAGATTTAGAAATTCCCACAGGGTCGTAGTACCTAAAAAGGCGTTACGCAATTCAACTATTTGATAAAGGGCCCACCGAATGTACAGTTGTAAATATTGTAAAACTTTCGAAACGAGGAGTCCCACGAAAAGACCCAACAGCATGATTAAGTTCAGATCTTTAATACTGCTTGCTGCCTGGGTCAAATCGTAAGGGTATAAAGCACTTCTATTTTCAAGAGGCCTATCTTTTATTGACTCACGAAAAGGTGTAGAGCTGATTCGCTTAAACCAACCTCCGTTATCATCCAAGAAAGTCTCTCGAAAAGAGTGTACAGAGGATGTCGTCGAACGAGCTGAATCATTGCTGACAAAACGCCGAAATGACGAATTCCGATTCATGGCAGGCGTTTTCCCTTTTTGTTCACTATGAGTATCCACGTCGTTGTCGTCGCTGTCACCTGCCGTCCGCTTCATTTTGTTATTGCGTTTTAACCTCATCTGTTGGTCATTTAATACATCAGCATCTGCAAACATTTTCCGCTCCTCTCTTAAAACAGCCCGTATGTCGTCAACATTTTGAAAAAAGCCTTTTTTTTTTATATTATCTTTCGTTTCCTGTGCAATGTCAGGTGCAGCAGCAAACTTTGTCGTTGACATTTTCCATTTGCTACTTAATGCCAAGTTATGCAGTTGGGTTTTATTCTTTCGTTTAACTGTTTCTAAAGAACTTTTGCTCAACTGATCTCCGGAAGAACCGAGGGTGAGAAAAGGACTTTCCAAATCCATCTGTTGTATCTGCACTTATCTTATTTTAAATATTATGCTTCTCTCAGCTACAAATTCTATTATTTATATTTTACGAAATTTTCTAATAAAATTCTTTTAAATATGACGTATTATTCCAAGATTTCCACATTTCACACAAAGAAAAAAAATTTTATGGTTGCCTTGGCTTACATAGTTACCAAGGCGTATTAGATCTAATATGAGAAATTCGTTATAAAAATGACAGTGGATTATGATATCTCGAAGACGAATGGCCTTCAGAAATCAGCCCACAAATTAGGGTTAATGCTAACAAAGAACGTATTTAAAGCGATCCACGATTCGGTCGGGGAAGCCTTCCGTCCGCGTAAGTAATGTACTGCATTGGCGAAAAAGCGTATTAAACGTCTCTCTACAAAAGTGAAAGAAAGCGTACTGAGCAGCTATATACAAGCTCTCGGAAATGATGTGTTGCTTTGTGCTTAAATGCAGAAATCAATTACTATATAGTTTTTTTTTTGTATTATATCTAAAAATATCATATTCCACTGAACAGCAAATTGCATCCAAACTAGATCAACTTGACTATCAAAGGTCATATTGTTCGTTGGTCTCATTAAATGGAGCTGGAGGGAAGCCATTATCCCCGATCTGCCATTAAACATGGTGAATTATTATAGACCTCGAGACTTGCAGAACAATCAAAATGTCAAAATGAGAGAAATCGGACAAACCTGGGAACTTTATTCCGTCCATATACTTTTTCTTTTCCCTGCTTAAATCTTTCAGGAGAACAAAGAGACAAACCTATACTAAAACTCTTCGCAAACACAAAACAATTTCAAACAATAACATCGCCGTGCGTACACCATATTACCCACTAGTAATATGTACGATATCCCCAAAGAATAATCACAATAAAAGAAAGAGTAATAAAATAGAATAGATTTATGAAATAAATGGTCAATGTTGATAAGAAAATAATACCGATTCCTAACATATGCTTTTATATTTTCATGAGATGACAAAATGAGAGCAAATGCCAGCGCAAAATCTTCGTCTTTACCAACTACTGCTCTCATTCAAGCATCGTGTAATTTTTGTACGAAAGTTTTTAAGCCATTTGGAGCTGCAGTTAATAGAAAACTTATGAAGAGATGAAGAATCGATATAAGGCCATACAGCAAACTGCAGGCACCAATTATTGGCATCAGCAATAATTTTGTACGAACTCTAAGGAGAGTATTATCATCTTGATTTACGAATTCCCAAATGGTCGTAGTACCTAAAAACGCATTACGCAGTTGAAGTACTTGATAAAGAAACCATCCGAAGTATGACTGAAGATATTGTAGAGCTTTCGAAATGAGAAGTCCTATAAAAAGTCCCAACAGCATAATTATGTTCAAATTGCTGACATAGTTGAGTTCCTCACTTGCATTTAAATCGTAAGATTCGTTATCCCCAAAATGGCTAAAGTCGCCCAGTTCACGTAAACTTTGCGCAGAACTGTTTGTATTTAAAGTGTTCTTCCCCAATGACCTTTGAAAGGACTGCAGGGAAGGTGTTTTTGAACAAATTGAATCATTTTTAAATGCATAACGAAGCGATAACGAATTCCGATTCAATGGCTCAACTTTTTCTCTCTTTTCATTTAGAGTCTCTACATCATTCTCATTGCTCCCATCTACATTCTGTTGCATTTTACTTCTTCTTTTTGTCAGTGCTGTTTGCGCACTCAATACTTCACGAGTTGGGCATATTTCTCGCTTCTCCTTCAGAGCAGCACGCACAGCAACAATATTTGGGAAAAAAGTCGGCTTATTTATATCACTTTTACTTTCCGTGATAAGATCTGAATTAACAGGAAAAGTAGTGATATCCGTTGTCGCCTTTTTCCATTTACCATTCAATGACAAATAATTCAATTGGTTTTGCTGTTTTTGGTCAACTGGCTCTAAAGAATCGTTACTCAATTGATAGTCAGACAGAGTGAAATTGAAAAATGGATATCTCATTTCCATGTATTACACAGACGCTTAATTCACTTTTAATATTTTTCTTTTCTTAGCCGGAAGTTGATTTAATTTCTATTTTAAGGAATTTTCTTACTGAAATTCTTTTGAAAATTTTTTGTTTTTGAAAATTTTCACATTTCAAGTTTGAATTACAAAAACAACTTGTTACCATGGCATACCGAGTTACCATGTCACACCCATTGCCATCTGAAATTTGGGATAACATTAACTACGCCATTTGCTGAACACTTCTTCAAATTAATCTACTCACCAAACGTAATTGTAGCTCATCTGTCGGTTGAACTGCTCTTTAAATCCAAATTGTTGGCCTAACAAGGAATATATTTTAAAGAAGTATCATTGTTGTGGACAAACCTTGCAGATGTGATTGTTGTTCATTCCGATGAAGAAAAAAAGTGCTTCAAAAATCTTGCGGCTTGCAACAGTTTGACTAAATCAGTATATTCGCTCCGTGGCAGGTGTAAAGCACGCTACCAAAAATTACAACTATAACAACAACGACGACA
Source organism: Glossina morsitans morsitans (assembly GCA_001077435.1). NCBI lineage: Eukaryota > Metazoa > Arthropoda > Insecta > Diptera > Glossinidae > Glossina > Glossina morsitans. The sequence goes on from CCAG010012019.1 coordinate 102,295, forward strand.
TAAATATTTTTGACTTACTTTCTTTATTACACTTGTTACGCTTCAACCAAAACCTTGGAAAAGCGAAACTCAAAATATTTTATTCTGCAAAAGTGTACAAAACTTTTAGTTGCCTTATGCAAATAGTTTAATCAACAATTAAAAGTGTAAATATTTTATTTTTTTCACTTTCATCTACTTTGATACTTTGCTACCATGACACACAAAAACCTGAATGGTTCTAATGGTAAAGGTTGTATTGCTTACGCTCGTGCATGTAATCCTGTAAGCACGTCCATGCACAAGCACATACATACATTCCTACTATAGTACATCTGGGGATGTGGGGTGTGGACGCTTTTCAAGAAACCGATAACCGGCTTGGGAACTACGTAAAAGCTAATTTAAGGGGCATGCTACAGTTATGATGCTTTTCCAAGCTGGCCGCATGCAGAATTTCAGCAAATGCTTGGGGATCTACTAACGGATGCTCTTCCAGAGTAAGGACTCGGAAGGAGGACCGAGTCCTACCCAAGAGTCCTGAGGAGCTGTCACCACAATGTAATAAAATAGGGGATGGCAGGACCCCTGATCCAGGTGGTATATCCAACAAGGCGCTGATGGTGCCTGTTCACGAATGGCCTGATGTTTTCATAAAGTTTTTTCATAAGTGTCTTAATAAAGAGCAGGAAGATGGAAACCCCGGAGGTTGGTTCTCATCTCCAAAGGAAAAAAACCGCCAGATGAACCGGGCTCATATCGCCTCATTTGCCTAATGGATACCATCGGCCAGGTGCTCGAGAGAATTGTATACAATCGGTGCCTTAGCAGAGGAGAATAGCGACCCCAGCCCTTGGCACGACACTGTTTATTTATTATAAACCGTTTTTGCAGATTTTCGAACTTAACCTTAGGGGATCTATAGGATAACCCGTGTACAAATAAATTCTTTGCGATGAAATTGATTGCTTTATAAAACACACACAACGAACTTATTTTTCCCTTGATGGTTGAATCCATTAGGTTTCTACCGCCAGGGCTTCTGTAAGCATAAGTTGTAAGCCCATAAACTAAACCTTAGGATTTGCAGCAAGTTCGCTTTAAACACTTTTGAATCCTACCAAAAAAGTACAAAGTTCTTTTTTATTATTCCTTATAAAATTCAAACTAATTTTCCTAGAAAAAGTTTTGATATCATAGTAATGACATCAACAGATTGGCATTCAGGTTTATATGAGTTCGCCAAGTCGATTCCACTGTTCATTATAACTAAATACGTACATTTTATTTAAAGTAGCGCATGTCAAGTTGTGAAAAAATTTCAACTTGAATAAATGAATGACCTTCAGTCATTATTCTAAATATTCAGAAACGTTTTAAACACATTTTGACCGCAATGTTAAAGCAAAAATGTGTGGCATAAAAAAGGAAATATATTTTGATTAGCTTTCTCCATCCTCTCGAAGTCTACTAAAATATATATTATTTATATATACTGACAGCAATCGTTCAAAATCTTTTAGTTTTACAAGCCCTTCCTTTTCATTTCTTATTTTCGCCTTGAACTTTTTCATTGATTTGCTGGTGTTTGATTAGTTGGGTTTGTGTTCGTGTCATCTGCCATCATCAGTCTTAACAGCAATTGATTAATTTGTTAAATTTTCTTATTTGCTTATCGGTCAGAAAGTTGCAGTATTTGTTTTTCAATTGCTACTGTGTTTGGTAAGCATTTCTTACTCATCACCGGCTACGGTATGCTGTAAAAGAAATTAATGATGTTTTTGAGTTATGAGCTGGAATAATCTTCTTCTGAAAACTTACTTGAAAAATATTATCGTAAATGGTTAACGAAGACTTAAATCCACTTTTGAGTGAGTTTCAAAATATTTAGTTCAATCAATAATCAAATTAACTATTTATTAGTTAATTTTTTATTCTATTGAAAACATTTTAAGAGTTCCAGATATATATAAAGGAAATCACTTAAAACTTTTCGGCAAAATTACGCATTACATGATTTGCCTTTAAATATTTGGTTATTACGCTTGTTATTTCCCTTTAAATATTGAATTATTGACGCAAACCAAATCTGATATATTAGAGGACGGAGTGACCTGTCTACATTTTGTGTCTCTGTCTGGCACTTGAACGCTAATCATCACTTTGGCGATGAGTAATGCTTTCTTATTCCGTGCGTCACCGAGTTCCCGCACAAACTTGTATAAAACATTCAAAGACTTGCAGATCTGACGATCACAATATTTGAAAAAAAATTTCAAAATTTTTCATTTAAAATTCAGGCCATGTATTGGTAGCTCAAAGGTAGACGCACAGAATTTTCTTTTTTGAAATATTCTCTTAGAGAAAGGGCTTTACGCACATTCTTTTATTCGGTTTCTATAAAAGTCTCATAGTTTACTTACATATGTTTCGTAGTTTCAAAAAAACTCTCCTCGAAAAAAAATTGATTCTCTTCAAAGTCAATTTTCAAGCTTATGCTGATGAATGTTGTGTTTTGTTGTTTTTTGCGTTCTACGTTCTTCTTCTTTATGTCATTTTTTCTAGTGCAATGATATCCTAACGTGTAACTAAATTACACAAAGCTAAAGCGAGAAAAAAAATACATGAAAAGTTAACGAATACTAAGTTACTGCTGCTGAAAAGAAGCAAAAGTAAAAACTAAAAGAAAACCTGAACAACAACAACAACAGCAATAACCATAGAGAAAGCACGAACGCTTTCGTTAATTACAAAAACTCTTACATGCGGCATATATAAATGCACAGAATACTACCTTTTTTGCTTTATATAAAAATGCTATACGGTTGATTACAAACGGATAAAACTGAAGTACAAACTCACATGAGCGAACTAATATCTCTATGTTAATACGTATCGAGCTTCTGTTTGTCTACCTCTATCTATCTCTACTTTAGTATTTATTCACGGTTAATAGGGAGAACATGCGAAAACGAGGTATGTTAAGCTAAAGCTACAAATGTAAACAAGGAACACATTCCCTTTGAAATGAATTCTGGATAATCTGGATAACGACTAATGCCGAGCAAAAACAAATCATTTCAATATATGAAAACGCCTAAGAATCTTTTAGGTTATTGTTGGTTAGTTGTAATAAATCGCCGTCTATAATCTTCTGAAAGTTATTTGTCATATTGCGTGCTACAATCGATTGCTTGCTCTAGCTATTGCTGCAGTGTACTGTCCATTTTGCTTCAGTGCTTGGAAAAACCATGGCCACGCATTCCATGGCTAATTGTCATTGCATTTTTGTTTTTGTACCACTTGTGATATAAGGAAATATTAAGTTTGAGTGGACGTATGTAACACTCATTTATTGTGTTTTGAACTACCTACGTCTGTCCGCCCGTCTGTATGTCTGTCCCTCTGATATCTGCCCATGTAAATTTATATTCAAGCTAGAGAATCGCAATTTTTGATAAAATTTTGATGAAATTTGGAACATTGACGTGTTTCCACCCAAAGACGAACTCTACTTTTGACCTCTCCGTGCATAACGCACTATTTTGAAAATGTGGAAAAAAACTGCAATATTCAAAATTTCTCCGCAAAAGTCGCTCTGTAATAGTATTTGCACATTCCAATTTGGTATGAAATATTTGGTTCGGCTGGCGCAATTTTTTGAACCCTCCCTCATATAACCATTTCTACGAAAGGTGAATCTTTATATAGTAAAGAGCTATAATTTTTAATATTTCATAGTGAAAATTAGTTCGTGTAAATTAACATAGAAATAAATCTCACCGAATTTAGTAAGTCTATTTTTTGGACGTAGAGACATGCGGGCTTATATGAAAAGTACGCCTTTGCATGAAAATCATGTCTAACTTTTGGAGTATTATTACCATAACAATTCAACTGTATTAGGTGAGGTGGTTTAGGGTATATAAAAGTCGGTCTTGCCCGACTTTAATATTTTTTTTCTTGTTTTTTTTTTTAGAAAGAGTGCGCATCAAAAGTAAGATCTCTTTTTTATAAGAAAACTTGTAACGACAAACGCCTTTTCTAAAACCAATAATATAAAAATTTACGCTTTACTATCCCTTGGCAGTGCTCTGATCTTAGCCAGGGAAGCGTGCATCAATTATTGAGGACCTTAGGCATTGGTTGAACATTAAAGTGATCCTAAAGAACATATTAAATACAGGTTTTCGAAAATATTCGTATATGGTAAAAGTTATACGCGAAGATATAAAGAAAATAATTTTTAATTGAATTGTTAAAATTTTATGGCTATTTGTGGGCGTACTAGTAAACCGATCGGCACCATTTTTGGATTGAAGATGAAGGTGGCTTAAGCAAACATTTGGGTTGTAGTTTTTCAAAAATATCAAAAGTTATAGACGAGGTTATATATAGTTATAGAAGAAGTTATAGACGTTGTCGCTGCTTTTCGAGGTTGTTTCAATTTTTTCTATATTTCGGGCATGTGCGTGTGGACCCTTTTTAGCCTTAGCATTATTAATTAATCAAGGAAAGTTTAGGGCAAATGTCAGAATCATATCTTTATTTTTGTGACTGTGCCGATTCACAAAAATTGTCCATCGAATTGACGAATTTTTCTAGTTCTAGTGTTAACATAATGAACAGAGATCAGAGTTCAGTGTAGGACCGTTAGAAGTATTTCGGCTGTAATTCTTATGACAGGCAGTTTCGCTTGTTTTCAGCCATTTCCAACCGTTTTCAAGGTTTAGGAAATCTTTTTTCATTAAATCTAAAGCTTCTGCCTCTTCTTTAAGTAGTCCTTAGCAATAAATTCTTCTACAATAGTTCTTTTGCCCTTTATCTATAAATCAATTTTTTTTAAAAGCCGAACATTTTTCCTTAGATAAAATATCGCGTAGCCCATGCCGCTTTTGGTAACTACCTTTGATTGTTTGAAAAACTTCAGCGGCAATTTAGAGCAACGTAATCGCCTTTTCTCTTGCAGTTTCAGTAGCTTCGAACAACACATTTTCAAAACAGAGAACGATGTACTGAGCTGGCTTTAACAAACTAGGACCGAACTCACTATTTACAAGCAACAGCGAACGCTATGATAAAATTAGGAAATCATGCGGTTTGCATTGGTGAGTTCGTTAAAGAGAATTTTATAACTTATCAGTTTTTGTTGCCATTATTATTATTTTCTTCTTTACGTGAACGACGTAAATCGAGGAAGAGACACTCGAAAGTGAAAAACTCAAATGTAAAGCGTGTGTAAGGACAAAATAACACTTAAGCGATAAAAAGCCAGAAACAGCCACTTGACGGCATTTGAAACAGACACAAGCACATACTCACGCATACAAAGATATGTGATTTTATGCATATTAAATATCAGAGTTAATATTATTTGGACCAATTTTTTCGGAAGTTTTATATTTACATAATTCCAAAGAACTAATAAAATGTTGCCTGTTTTCTCCTCCTTTTCACATATTTTTTTCCTTGCACGTGTGATTGCTCACATGTACGTAAGATGTAACAGTAAAAGAGTACGGGAAATGTTTCCATTTCTCAATTAAAGCAATCAGCCCGACAAGCCGTTAGGTAAAATATTGTTAGAATCGGAAATGTTAAGAAAATTGTGTTATTTTTATAAAACATTCTTTGAGAACATGAAGATCTTTGTATATGCGTAGATAGCGACATCTGATCGAAAATTTCAGAAATATATAACATATGTATTCTGCAAGCCTTCATTACAGGTGCCTGCGAAATTTTTATTATGCCTAAGAATTATGAAGAACGGGGATATGTCGGTTCTCTGAACTATCAAAAACGAAAAAGTCGACATAGAAAGATGCAAATTGGCACATATGCTCTCTGATTCTCTCCAAACTGTAGCGTACACTGTCTTGTGGCTAAATCTTAAGTCCTAATTCGCCTGTGTATCTTCAACTCGTCTACCTTTACAACTACGTTTCCTATGAATCTCCATAAAACTTAAAGAATATGATTGCCGATTACTTACAAATGAAGAGAATCTAGAAGTACAGTCGAAACAGGTTTTAAAGGGTGCAAAGATTTTAACAAAGTTTTTTGGAAAAAAATGGAAGTATGATAACAAATTAACTATGCAAAATATTGCCCATGGTTTCCTATTAGTGCTTACCATCTTTCCACAACGAATCGTCCTGTAATAGTACTAATGTCATGGTCAAAAGAAGACGATGGACAGATAGAAAGGCGGTAATCACAAAAAGGAAAGAGAACGCTTACTAAGGCGAACCATTTTACGACCAGGCGCAGCCTTGCTGAAAATTCACCTTATTGTGTCTATCAGTCTATTGCGGTCGCCCTGGCTTAATCGGGTCAACTGCATTTGTTGCAATTCACAGCGTTTAATGTCAATGGATTCGTTTGTTTAGATCAGCTCATGATACACTTTACCCATTTTACCAATTATATACATGTGCTCAGGAAAACAGCATTTCCTTCGCTTAACTCAGATGGCACACACCCTATATAGAATTTGAGAAATGTCTTCTAAGTTTTAAACTCTATGAACAATCCCAATGTTAGTTGTTGTTGTAAAACATTCTTCTATTACGTTCAAGAAGTATGAGGAAATTTTTTAAAAAATTTTCCTCTGTTGAATATCAATCCAAAATTTTATTTTGTTAGATTGATTTTCCATTGGATATCTTGTCATTGGTATTCCATGAATTATTAGAGCGCCTTTATGGTACAATTGAAAAGAATATAATACGAAACCGTTGTCAGATATTCATGCGAGCTATAACCATATACAAGTAACGTTGTATCCATTGCAACAATGACCTCGAGTGAACTTCTTTCTTGATCGTAGTGCCGTTGTAAAAATGATTGCAATCAGTTCATTTGCAGACTCTCCACTATAGAGAGCGCTAGCACCAAGATTCTTCCATAAGAAGTAAAGTGTTTAGCTCACTTTGATGTTATGAACCGTGTGATGCATGCGGCAAGTCAGAGGTTAAATAAATGCGCTTTGCAGGGGCTAATTTCTAACGAGCATGCCTTTACTTTGTTGTTATTTATTTTTTGAATACAAAACGCTGACCGACTTTTTCAATATTTGAATGCAAGAACGCACGCCCCTTTTTTTATAATTCTGATAACCAGCAGATTAAATTAAAAAAGTATTCTTAATAAATTTTTAATACGCGAAAATACACAAATCACATAAAACTCAAATAATTTTATTCAGTATAACACTCTAAATCCCTTAATCAATCAAAAAGGAGTAAGCAGAATATTATTAAAATCGTAACTCATTAATTTTCTTCTTCTTAATTGTAATTGTTTGTATTAAGTTAAGTCTAACTTAAATTGAAAACTTTGGGAAATATGTCTAAAATTCGTTTTAGAACATTTTCACTTTTAGATAATCATTTGTTGAAGAAAGCATTTATTGAGAAAAATTGGTACAATATATACAAATCAAAATATTTTCCATCTTTTTCTACAGCTTTTTGCCATCTTGCTGGCGACAAGGCGATACCGTGTCGAAAGAACGATATTCGTTTGACAGCGATCCAAACGTGAACTCATTTTCACACCTCTTCAGCATTTCGAAGCTGCGTTCCAGCCAAACTATTCTGTATTGAACTGTAATCAGAAGGCGCTGTGTCTGTTGAACACGCTGGATGCGGCAGAACATTTCATTCGAGCTGCAACAATGTATCCTTGACAACTCTTGCAACATGTGGCGGAGCGTTGTCATATAAAAGAATGACTTTTCGTCTATTAATCGCTATTACTGGTCTTTTGTGCCACAATAAATCGTTCAATTTTCCCAATTGACGTCGATAGATATTGGCAGGAGCAGTTTCATTCGATTTTAGCATGACTTTTTGTACTTGGAATTGGCGTGGCGAAACCACTTTTCATCGCCAGTCAGAACACACGACAGAAAGCTTTTCTCTTTTTGCTGACAAGCAATGAAAGCCCAATGTTTCCCATCACTTGTAAATGCCTTCAAAAAGTTGATGCATCAATTGCTGTTCAAAAATTTCTTGGAGAGTCTGAGTTACGTTTTCGCATAATAAGTCTTGCAATTCATTGCCTTCGAACTCTTTTGCTCCTCCAAAATCAACAATTGGAATATGATGGAGTGGAGTCACCACAAGCTTGTAAAAGTGGTTGATGGACTTCGGCAGTGGTAGGCTTCTTTAAATCAAACAAGAAAAGTAATGAAGGTCGAAATTGCAATAGCGTTCCATGATTAGCGTCTGTATACACCGAATAACTCAATAATACTAAATGGAAAACAGTTATTTTTTGTAGAGAAAGGTTAAAATCATCGAATTTAAACTTCGCATAGCTTTATTTTTTCACCAATACATGTCGTTGATCAAAATACATTTTTATACCCCTAGCTGCAAATACATCCTATTACCCATGTGGAAAATATGCTTATATGTACATACTCATATATAAAGATGGGTTTAGCTTCAAATGTTTCTAATATCTTAAAGGAGTGATAACGGTTTGTTTAGTGTTTAAAATTTAGTCATCCATTTTAAATAACTGCATAATAGGTCTACATTTCTGCTGAAAGTGAAAAATAAATCTTCGCAGTTGAGCTTGAGTAATTTTCCATTTATAGGTTCATGGGAATACTTGCAAATTGTACTAAGAAAATTTCAAAATATATCAATTTAAAGAAAGCTTAGCTATAGAAGACTTATGGGGTTAGTTTTCAAATTTTCGCCAGCCTGCATTCATACACAGGATTTTTGCATACATTGATTGTTTACACATACACACATATATCGTACGATAAATTGCGACATAATTATTTTTTAAATTTTTTTTTTTTTAAATTGCATTTTTATCGAGCTGATATCTGAGAGCTAGCATTAAAAGTGTATGCGACAAGGTTCAGCTTTCTATTTCAATATTTGATAGGAAGATGAACAAGCATATAAGATAAGTCAACGCAAATTTTACCCTGTCCAGTCTGTATGTTGTTTGTGGAGTTTGGAGAGATGCATAATTATGCACAGTCCTACAAACTGTACGATAAACTTGGATGTAGCATATTATTTTAGCATGATCACTGTCAGCCACACGCCCCAAAACTCGCGCAGAAGCCATTAACAACATTGAATTGAAATGTGATAACTGCCCCAGCGTAATTGCTACGCATTACCCCTTTTTATTAAAATTGATTGTAATTAAAAATTTATTTCGTTTTGAGCACGGTTTTCTTTCCCCCTCTCTCTGTATCTTTCATTATTATGTACACATATAAAACATTAATCTCCGTGAAAATGGCATTCTGCTTGAAAGATGGTCGAAATGTTGGTTAGCGAAGCAATACCTTAAAGGACATGTCCCGTGCCACAATTTTGCGGTGGAAAATTGGAAAAACTCATTCACACAGTACCCATAAGCCGATTTAATTGACTTTTAAAACGAGTCTGGTCGGAAGGAATATAATTATATTCGGCTGGGGTCGAATCGTTCCCATCACAATATTGTTTTGTTAGCAAAGTATACAAAATTTTAATATTCCGTAAAATTTGGTGTTTGGGCTTCCGATTTTGTCCACTTATATGCAGGCACTTTAGGATCATTGTCATTGAAAATTTATATTATTGTACAGGAGATGGACAATGTAATGCGAGCATTAGACATATAAACAATATTTATTTATTAATAAGGTGTTGAACTATCATTTGTTTGTAGAGAAGCTGCAATTCAACGGAGAGCGTTTAAATAGTTTCGAGGGGAAGTTGTTCCATTCTTGTACAAAGACGTCCACCGCTCCCTTGCTTTAACCCTTCGCGTGCAACACACTGACACCTACAAGATCAGCCACGCAAACGGTGCAATGCGCACTCATCGCATTGTTTACGCGGAAGCAGTGTTGCTAATATACAACAAGACGGCACAATGTTGCATTTTGTACTAATACTGTAACTGTTGCAGTTTATGAATAATGGACAATTTTTTTGCCTATGAAAACAGAGATGTTCTCAGCTCATGTTGCAGAGTAGGCGTGTCCCTTCGACCGATTTGGCACATTTTCAATGAAACCCACAAAAACTTCCGACGTTCTTGCCACTAGGAGATAAGCAGATGGACCGAACGAGATTTAATACTGATCAAGAGTAGATTTACTTTATAGGCTATCGAAAGGTTTCTTCTGAATGTTGCCAATGTTTTCACAAGACGAATATATCGCGATTTTCTTCTAGTGGACATCAAACTTGCGAAGTTTAAAATCGAAATTGTGGAAATCAAAAGGAATACGAGCAAGCAAAAAGATGAATGAAGGCACATAGACAAATCGATTCTCCTATTCAAAGTACTATTGTACATACGCAGTTTATACAGAATATAAGTAAAAGACACGGTATGAGTATACAAATCACTAATAAAATTAATTTAAAGCGAAGTTGTATAATATGTACATCAAGGCATCCATTAAAAGTCAATAAGTAAATGAAATGCTCTGAAGAACATTAAATCTAAGCAACTCACAATGTAATTCTATTAGCGTCCAGAGCCCAGTGCTTACGTGAAATAATTTACTGTTTATCTTCAATTTGCAATTATTTGACCTTAACACAGGCTAACTCGATGAGCGCCTATATTTCGGCAGGGAATCCGTAGAAAAACTAACTACTCTTCTAAAATTGAATACAATACTTTTTTTAGTTTTTTCCGCACATATTTTTTTCTAATTTCATTCAATTATTTTGCATTTTATACATCCGTTTATTCATGCAGTTTCCTCTTTTTCGGTTCTAGCACCAGTGAATATTTGATCGATTATCTAATCAAAAATTGAATAAAAAGCTTTGAGTGCACACAATCCGCACAAACAAACACTCCTACGTATGATAAACATATGGATTCAATGCATTAGTAGAAAATTCAATTTGTGTTAACAAGAAAAAAAAAAAAAAACGAAAACACAAATATTTAGCTCAATAACTATATGGATTAGTGGAAAAATATTAAATTAAATTCTTTCAACGGATTTCATTCTTTCATTATGCAGAAAATATTAAGTTTTTTAAATTTTTTTAAAGCAACAAAATGCGGTTAGCAAAATCCACTTAAATGTCTCCGTCATTAAGTCTTGCACCTCCTCATTTTTACCTTTTTCAGCAAACGGCTGCAGTTGACCACTGGCTTGTATATGAACGCTTAACTTGCCAAATCAATTAACTCCATTTTAATATCAAAGCACTTCATTAGCTCCTGACTGTACATATTCAAAGCAAATTTCTCTAATAATAAGTATTAACACTACTAAATAACAAAATCGTTTTAGCCATTTTAAAACACAACATATATTCTTTTATCATTGTTCTCAACTTCTTGGTTTATGGAATTAATCGATTTGGCAATTGAAGCATCTATATATAATGAGGCTTTGAATGGGCTTTGAATGGGCTTTGAATATTCAACAACAAAGCACATCATATATCGCTTAAACTAAATCTTCAATAATTCGTAGTGGAAAGGAAGAAGACTTTAATAAATTACAATTTACATATCGTTGTTATTATTATTATTATTATTATATAAATTTAGCCAGAGAATAAATTCTAAGACTAAAGTCTGTGCTTTAAGCACTAGCATCTAAGACTTTCGGCTTTATTTTTATTAATATTATTATTATTATTATTATTATTATTATAATTATTATTAAAAACCCTACCGCCTTTGAGATTTGAACCTACGACCATTGAATTGCTAGTCTAGACTTTTGCCTACTCGGCCACTCAGGTGGATATGTATATCATATATTTCTTAGTTTATGATTACATCAACGATCATGAAAATCAATGAAGATCAAGAATAAAATCCGTTTTTTGAAATCACATACGATGAGTAACAAAAACATACTATAGTACTATACTATAAATAATACTAGCCATAAAGAATAGATTGTAAATAAAGAAACTTGGAGTTAAAAGAATTCTGAAGTGCATTTCCCTTGAAAATAATATCCCCGATCTAGTGATACGGACCGTATCGAGATTAGCGAAAATTGATAACAGTATCAATAATCTACATTTGTAATGTAAAATAATAAATTACGCATGCTCCATTTATTATGAGCACGTCTGACCCCTGCCTTATTGCTCGTCAGCTAGTAATCGCGTGATCGATGCCAACGTAATTGATGAAGACAGAATACCGAAACGAAACATTTAAAATCGTAAAAGTAAATGCATGACCTGCCGACGTTGACGCAGCTGAATTGCTTGCAAAAAGATAGATGCGGAGATTATTTGCGGAATGAAAGGTAAGTTGAGTCAAGAGCGTTGAATCGTAATCTTCGAACAGACAAGGTCAGAAGAAGCATTGAAACCGGAAATGTAAGTTCCTGTAAATAATACCCTTGTAGATAAATCTTCTACTTTGCGCTTCAACAGCCTTATTTTTGACAGATCAGAACACATATGTTTCCGTCAACCGCTAAAAAGCTGCCCTTTTATGCTTTTTTGTTATTATGGCGTGTAAGCATAAATGTGGAGACAACAAAAACCACTTTCGTAGTGAGTTGTTATTATAAAAGCCGAGCGCAGTGCAACAGTGTAACGACAAAATTATTAAAAATTTAAAGACAAAAAAAAGAGTGTATAATATATGAAATAATTACAATATTTCTAGGTGACTTTATAGAAGAGAAGCAAAGGAGTATAAAAATAATTTTTTTTTTCATTAGATTGCTGAAACATTTGAGGGATAAGAACGACCAGTTTTTAATTCGATGTTTTCAAATCAAGATTTAGGAGAAGACTTTTGTATTATAACCGCGTATATAATATAGGTACACTGCATTCTACACAATATACTTACACAAAGAGATATTATTGCTGAAATGAACTCAGAATTAGGTGATTCTGTGAACGAACCCACCACAAGCAGCAATCCACCTGGCATCCAAAGACAAGGGGAAAGCGTTAGAATAACTTGTATAAAAACAAAAAATAAAATTTTTATAATAAAAACTTTTCAAAAACCTCATTTAAAAGGATTAAAATATTTCAACAGCTTGATTTAAAAACCTCGAGAGTTCACTTTAAAAAACCTAAGAAGAAGTATAAAAAAATAATCAATTAATAAACAACCCTTGCATCTCAGTTGATTTGTTCAATGATTTAAGGACTGAAAATATTGTTAACATTATTTTAAATAAATACTCTCCTATATATTTATTTATATATATGTCGTTTCGTGTCTACGCACTTCTGATAGATTCAGTCATACCTTTCAAATTTGCAGCTGGGAGGAATTGCAACAACTTTCCATTTGCTGTGTATTTGTCGGACTTATTTTATATTTTCTTAATATCTGGGTGTTATTCGACAAACACCAAATAATAATTCAATTGCGGTCGAAGAATTGAAAGATAACAACGCCAGAATATGGTGGTAAGAATTGCAATAACAGATTATACTAAAAGTCACTATTTAGTGGTCCGAGCTTAATCTCAAAAAAATTCGCATAAAAACGTCAGATCGTAGAGTAGTTGTACGATATTAAGCGCTTTATAATAACACCCTTTTTTAAATTCTTCTTCTTCCGTTCTGTAAAACAAATGAGAAAGCAGAGTGTACCGATCAATTAGAAACAGCAACACAAACTCGAATATACACACTCACTCTTGTAATTGTGATAGAATGATTTTCTTGTGTTTTACACCAAATTGAAAGACCTTTCCAATGTTGATATTGAAGTTTTGCATTTGTAGTGTTCTTTCTCTTTGAGCTAATTAATAGCCAACTTAAATAGATACTTCTAACAATTTTATATATATAAATGTTTTATGATGTCATGTCATGTTTTTAAAATTACAACCTCGGAAAGATTATTTTTCGGTAGCCAGTTTTGTTTTCTGAATTGTACGACGAAATGATAATTTTCGTTATGCCACGAAAGGGCTAATGGTGTTACACCCATAGGCTAATAACGTTCAATAAATGAAACCGATGGGGCTTTCATGGAATGTTATAAACTTTGCTTTTGTTTATTTATTCACTTAGACTATGTTATGTAATTTTTACTACGAACATACGATTCTTTTATCATTTCATTTTTATGCACACGGTCCGTTTACCATTTCAATTCACTCATGCATATACTTTATGCTTAAAAATTCATTACGTCACATCTGATTTTCGCTCGTTAATCACCAGAAAACCTATGAATTCGATAACAGGTCTGTCCGTTTGCTCTTGTCCTCTTCAAACCCAACACAATTTGCAAAATACGGCTCTTTGACCTACAATACCATTACGATATATTGAACAATTTAACCTGCTTGATCCTTCTTTAAGAAAAAAAAAAATCAAAACGGAAACGGAAACGAGCTTTCCACTCCGTTTCTCCTCACGATGAGCGTTGCCAATCAATTAGAGTCGTATTCATAGTCAGGGTGGTAATTATGTAAGCAGGCGACTGCCGCTGTGGTTATCGCCTTTTTTTTTTTTTTTTTTGCGAGACAATTGATTATCGCCAAAGTGCTAATCATATACCGTTGTCGCCAACTTTCTAATAGTTTCTGTCAAATTTTCGACTACAATGCGCTGGTAACTGAGAGAAACGTAAAAAATGAGAGCACATTGATGTTTGCTTGTTTTATATAAACAAACTACGGTAAATATGGTAAACAATAACAAGCATTCAAAATAAACGAAAATAAAGTTATGTAGAATTTGTGTTAGGCCATAAAATAATGAACGAATGTGAATATTGAAATGATCATAATCGATTGGCAGAAATTTGCTTTTAATTGCGGTGGATTATTGAAGAAAGAATATAAAGGAATTTTTGTGTCACTTATAACTTTAACAAATTTTTTTTTTTCCCAAGACCTTTATAATACTTATAAATTTTGCGGCAGCAATCCTTGCTAACCCCACTTGAGGTGTCTGCCCCATTTGAGGTGTCTCCACACAAATATCATCATCACCGATGCCGAAGTATTCAAATAATTTGCTTTCACTTTGTAGTGAAGGTAAATGCCATGCAGCTCTGCACGTTTGTGACTGTTCTTTGAACTATTGCAACTCTTCCGCTCTGCCCGTAGAATACGCCAGCGGCCTAGAGAAATGGTCAGAAAGAGTAGTTAGGTTTTCGAAATACTAAATACTTTAAGTTTAACCTGATCTATTATCTGAAGGAAGGCGAAAGGAATAAAAGAATAAACGTCTATAATATGGGATGTTTATGGTCGGGGATATTTGTGGCCGGGGATATTTGTGGTCGGGGAAATTTAGGTCTTTTGTTTCTCGCTAAAAGCCGTTAGCGGGTTTTTACTTACAACTAACCTTTATACACACTAATGCATCTTTCCAAAATATTCCTCGCCTTGCAATACATTTCGTTGTTTTATTTTGCTAGGCGATCCATCGAACTTCGGTAAAGTGTCATCAGCCGAGGTTCTGAGGATATTCACTATCGCCTGAAATAAAATTAGAAAGATGTAGTTTTTTTGCCACTGTAGTTTTTTTTGCCGCTTACCGAAAAACTAAGCATTGCTAACATGACCAATCCAATGGTTTTCTGGGCAGGCTCTCTCACCGGAGTGTCTTCACGCACTCGAAGCATGGGAAGATCCGAGAAATCTGGAATTGACCACCATAGTTTCCATTTCATGGTCGCAAATCCAGAAAAAATATTTATGTTTGCGTAAATAAAAATAAGTTTCTAATACTCAAACATTCAGATTACTTACTACCATTCCGTTTAGGTTGTGCTTTCTTTTCCGATTAATAAAAACTGTTTCGTTTTCCACTGACTTTGAAAAGTATATACCCATCGACACATAAAATCATTTTAATAAAAAGAAAAAATATTATAATTGTCGTTTATTGTAAAACCAAATTTTAATTCCTTAACGCCTGGAATCACAAATTTCTGGTAAAACCATGCCTTCGTATCCGCGTTTATGGTCCATTGGATTCACTCCGCACAAAGTTTTGTTTCTAACTCTTGGAACATCTTTTTAACCAAATTCTTCTTCTTCTTCCTTCTTTTTCGAAAGCAGTTTAATTTTCAAAATTAAAAGTAATTCATTTTCTAATAGCTACTTATATATTTCTTTTAGCTATCTTTCTACAAACACAACTCTAAAAGAGAGAGTTGTGGTAACTTTCATTGGTTTGTACTCAGTAAAATTTGTTTCCCGCGACAGTAATTTTATTGTCGCCAGATTTGACATAACTTGGAAAGTGCATTTGGCGAAAATCAGCAAAAAATTTGCTTAAATGACTAGATTTTATTTGTGACTCTCGCCCACAACATTATCGCCTGCTTACCTAATTACCCCCAAAGCAATAATAACGGCGACAGACCCTTGATGATAAGATATCTAATACGATATGTCAACCCATTGCTAACTATTCCTATGCTAATGCAACTTGACATCATTCATTTAATGCACTGCTTGCAGACAAAATGAATTCACGATTTTGATTCTCACAATCTTTCGCATGAGCACATCGTGATGCTAGGTCTGCCATTCTCAAATTGAACAAATAATTTCTATGGCTTGATTATTTCATAGTCTATACTTAGCTGGCAGAATGCGGCGCTCAAATAGTTGGTTACCATATAATAGTAAATATTTAAAATAAACACAGTGACAGGTAAGTGGGTTTCTATATAAAGTACATAAAGTTGTCAGTATAATATTTTTTAATGGTTTTTCGAAAAGGTTTTTGCGATTATGTTTCTTCAATATTTTCTCAACCTGGGTTTATTTTATTTCTCTCTATATATTCCTCTTTCTCTGTTCCAGTTCTGTTTTTCTCTCTATTTACTATAGACCGTGTAAACTGATTTTTTATAAGTATTAAGAGCTAGTTTACCCCTGTTACATAAATTGTTTGCTCTTAACTGATATCTCGGCTTCGTAAGCAAAAATTCATTAAAGAGCCAGTCAGCAGCAGATGCATTTAACATTTTGAAGATTTTTGACCTTTACGATAGCCTGCAGACGACGACGTTATTTTTCATATACATAATGCAAGTTTTGCCAGAGAAAGGTTTCAAAAACCTTATAAAGCGTGTTCTTGATTAGAAGCGCATTCTGAGTCGATGTAAATTCATCCGAATTTCATCATGAAGATATTAGCCACAAATTCGCACAAATTTTGGAACTCCTTGCACGCAGACTGGTATCAATTAAAGGATACAGCATGAGCTAAATAGACTTCTACTTTCCAAAATCAAAAAAGTTAAATAAAAATGTTGACCTTGTTGTAGGCGTACGAAATGAAAAACATCCGCAAAACGCACCCGACATTATAAAAGATCGGAATTTTATTTTCTTCAAATTTGGTTTAGATAAAAATGGTAGACGTAGAACATTCGGCCGAAGCCGAATATAATTTTTTTCCTGTTATACCCTACGCCACTTGCGACACGAGGAAATATTAAGTTTGAATGGATGCGTGCAACACCGGGAAGGGCTTGGAATAGACCCGCCGTTTATTATGCCGAACGATTCAGAATCATTTTCTAGAAACTTCTCTGGCCATCTGTCTGTGCTGCTTTTTCATGTTCAAGCTACGGGTCGCAATTTTGAAGATATTTTGATGAAACTTGGTACACTGACATATTTTAGCCCAGAACAAACGCTATTGAAAAAAATTCGCGTAGGACGACATTTTCGACCACTTCTCGTGTTTTCTACTTTTTTTAAGATTGATCAATCATTCGGGGGACGTCCTCTATTCGTGTAACACGGTGACGGCCAAAAAGAACTGGGGAAGCAGAAAGAAAGAGGGAGGTGGTGGCCACAACCTAGTCGATTGGTACCCAATCAGTAAGTGTTATTCCTTCACCGATCTACGAACAAAGTGAACTCTACCGCACTTGGGATTTGAACCTGAAATCTCTGGCTTGGTAGTCGCAATTCCTACCTGCTAGACTGGTCGTTATATGTATAACTGTAGGATGGTGCAGGGTGATTTATGGTGGACCGTAAACCACTATAGCTTATTTAGCAAATATAATAAAATTTGCTTCTTCGGTTTCTTTCCTCTGTATTTATATGATTTATCAGTGAATTTCATAACAAGGCGCTACCACTGAATTAATTTTGATAAGTAGAAAGGAAAAAAGTACAAAAAAAATGAGATGGAAAAGTAAAGATTTCTATAAAATCACTATTATTGCTATAGCAATGCAGACATGAATACAACAACATATCTATAAACATAAACCATTTCCGTTATGCACGCATATATAGTTGACTGTAACAGTTGGCGATTGGTAAGGAAGTGCAAATAAAGTCATCATAAACGCGGAAATGTTTACTTTACTTCACTTATTTGAACGACAACTCCTGCTACTTTCAGTAAAGCCGTTGATAAATATGTAATGCAAAGACGGGATCCTTGCAGAAACGGAAGTTATTGTATTCAAGTTATAAATATCATTACCGACCATAAGTTACTAGTACTTGAACTCTTGTTAAATCGTATCGTATTATTTATGGGCGTTCGCCTTGTGATTGTGCCATGATGGTGAGCGACCAAACATCATAATATGATGCTGATGATTATGTGCGAACAATCGGAAATTTATTAAATCATAATAAAGCCGGATATATTAGATAAGAGTTACAAGCTATTTACTCAGGTTCTCTTATCTCTTGCTTTTCTTATATATATATTTTGCTCTTTTTCCATTTACTGGAAAACTTTTTACTTCGTTTTTTGTATACATGGTTTTACGTTAAATATTAAGTGGCTATAATTTCCTTGAATTATTTCTTAGCAAAGAATTTTTTCATATTTTTTGTAAATGTCCGTTTGTCTAAAATGCAAATGTAATAAATGTCATAGCAAATGTCGTATAATATCCTCTTTTGTTTTTCAGTTACTTGGTTATATAATACATTTACTAAGCTTATGTTGTCAAACTAACATTCAACAAACAACTCACCCCCTTACACAAAGCCAATCAACACCCATTATTAATATTACCAGATTTCCTTACCACGGTTTCTTTCAATTCTTTTTCTGTTTTATCTTTAGCTCTTCTGCTTCCTCTCAAGTGTCCATTTCATCGTTTTTTGTACCGCTGTTTCAGCTGTTGTTTTTATTTCCATTTTATCGTAACATGGGTATGTGTGAGAGTAACACTACTTAAGGATAATAAATGCAAATTTATTTTAAAGTAAATAATATTCTTCAGGATCATTTATTTATGTTCTTCTAAGATTTATATTTTCTGTGTAATCGAATATGTTTTAGATAATTTATAAAGTTGAAAATACCACATAAATTATAGCAAAACAAATTTATAAACTTCATCATTTACAACAACGAAAGCAACGCGGGAAAAACTAACTTCGTCATTAAGTTTAAAAAGATGGGAAGCGCAATGCACGCCGCAAAGGTGGTCGAATTCGTATATTCATAAGCAACGTAAAATTCAGAACTGACTGGTGAGTTACGTTTGTTTAATTCTCATTAAATATTTCAAAACCTGTGCCTGTAAACTATAAAACAAAGAAATATACGTTAAATAATTAATTTTAATAAATTTTCACAATAATCAATATCAAATAACTTCAAAAGGACGGAAGCTTTATGTAGACATCAAAGCTCAAAATATTTCGTTCTTTTTATTCTTCACATACCCTTTAGCATAAACAAAAGTTGTCTAAGTCATTTATATATATCTTGCGTGTTATTATTCGTGAAAACTTGATCCAGATGAAAGAAAATATTGGCAGAACGCTGCTTTCAACGGATCGATGTCATTTTATTGTATTATACTATAGTATGCATGTGTGAGAGTGTGCAACGTACAGAGTTGCTTGAGAAAAATAGTCGAAAAAGTTTCTGTTATATGAGAAAAAATGGAAACGCTGTTCAAAATTCTATGTTAAAAATGATAATGTGTACAAGTTTCTCTGTTAAAGATGACAATTTGTTCAAGTTTCTCTGTTAAAATAATAATCTGTTGAAGTTTCTCTGTTAAAATGATAATCTGTTGAAGTTTCTCTGTTAAAAATGATAATCTGTTCAAGTTTCTCTGTTAAAAATGATAATCTGTTCAAGTTTCTCTGTTAAAATGATAATCTGTTTAAGTTTCTCTGTTAAGCCGAAAAAACAAGAAGTATGGCAAAATGCAAACCAATAAGAAGAAGAAACTCTGGGAAATCGATACGAAATCTGTATGAAAACTGCACACTTTCTAATAATTTGATTGGGCGATAAACAGCAATATATATATGACTTTACTACTAAGAGGGTGAACCTAATAATATACGAACCTACGGCATTTCATACAATTAGTAATATGGCGTCGAAAATGCCTAGTAGACGGGTGTACAATCACATACCTCAGGCAGTTATTAGCCCTTCAAGCTCTACCATGTAAAGGGTGGCAGTGTTCACCTAAGAAGCATTCTGAAGCTTGTTGACCGAATCAGTAGTAGTTGCGTTTTGAAAACCAAAATTTTGAGAAAATTGCCTTGCCCTCGAAAAGGTGTGTACCAAATTGTAGCCTGATTGAGTATTTGGATTGCCCGAAATATCGCGCAGAAGTTACTAGGCTTACATGAAAGTACATTACATAAAAGCGTACAGAAATGAAAAGACCAAATTTCCACACAGCGTTTCACAGCGTTATTTTGGAAATTTTATTATTATTGTTATATTTATTGTTATATTTATTTATTTATTATTATTACTATTCTTATTATTGTGTTATTCTTTATTATACCCTAGTCCATGTAACACTCACAAGGGCTTATGATCTGCCTTTTATTATACCGATCGATTCAGATGCATTTTCTAAATCGATCTAAGCCTATCTGTCCGTCTGAAGTCTGCCGTTGCATTTTTGTCTTCAATCTCCAGGTCTCAATTATTAGATATTTTGGTGAAATTTGATACCCAGACTCACTTTGGCCCAAAGACGAATACTATTGAAAATGGTTCGGATCGATCTACTTTTTCGTCTATTCCACATATAACGCCCTATTTTGTAAAGTCTAGCTTAAAGAAAGCTAATAAAAACTAAGTAATAGTATTCCGTCATTCTAAATTGTTGTGAAAACTTCTTTGAGCCACCTCTCATATAACAAAAACTAAAGTTCCTCTGATGTTTCATCATGAAAATCAGTTCATAGTAGTAATTTAAGATAAGAAAATTAACTGTATCAAATCTGGCCCATCTCGGCCTATTTTTTCGACTCTATCGTATATTAAGAATTTCATGAAAATTTATCTTTTATTAGGCGGAAAGTCAGAATTTTAACTTACAATAATAAAAATTGACCCACAATAGTAATTTGACATAAAAAATAACTATGATGAATTTTGAACACGTATCTTAATTTTCGAACTAGTTGGGCACAGCCGTTCTCACGGAAAGTAAGCCTTTATTTGCAAATAGGTTTAATGTTTGATATATTGTGCTATAATAGCAAGTTTATATAAAAACAGGATATAAGTTTTATATATTATTGCAAAAATACAAATTTTCCTAGACAATGAGGTGTAGGGTATTTAATGGTCGGCCTAGCCCGACTATAATGTTTTCACTTGTTTATAATAATGCATAATGAGTATCATTATTATTATTCTTCCTATTAATATTCTAACCATTTCCTGCAAGAGTTTAGCAGCGTCTTTAATATCGCCTTCATCCAGCTTCATTTATTCCATTGTAAATTTCAGCTTCATATAGCCAACTCTAATGCATTGGCTCATTATGCATGCTTTCTCTTTTCTTTGCCTCTATTAGAGTGACATTTGCTTGTCCATAAGGCCTTGTGCTTGTCCAGCTTATTGTTGTTATTTCTAGGCTTATCATTATTATGTTATTAAATTTTACTAGAAATTCACGGTTTCCCCCGGTGACATTTTTCACAAAAGATGTTTGTATTCCTCCCTATAGAAAATGTATACCTTTTTAGTCAGCTTAGGTGTGCAGAATTTTAATTTCGAAGCATACGGTAACATTTCAGTGCAGAAGGTTTAACATGTGTTGTGCTAGTAACTTGCTACTGTAGTCTAATTACTACTTATGGTTAAATGCCCGTCTTGTTTGTTTTGGTCTTGTAATATTACTAGTAGATCAGTGGTTTGATGTTGTCGTGTCTCCTTTTTGGATATATAGTCAATTTTCTTTTGAACTACCAACTTTGTTTTTATAAGCTTCAAGTTCTAATTATTAGCTCATTAGGTAAATTGCAATTCGATAATTTCTTCGAGCTTATTACTTTCAACATCCTGGGCTATGTTTTCAATGTCATCATGACCATACTTTTCGTTAGCCTTAATCAATCGATTAAAATCACGTTGAGTCCAGGCAGTGAAACCTTGCGTGAGCGCAGTCTCTTCTTCAGTCATCTGCTTTTCGTTAGCCTTAATCAATCGATTAAAATCACGTGAGCACAACCTCTTCTTCCGTCATCTGCTTTTCGTTAGCCTTAATCAATCGATTAAAATCACGTTGAGTCCAAGCAGTGAAACCTTGCGTGAGCACAGCCTCTTCTTCATTCATCTGTTTTTCGTTCAAAGATCAGCCCTGTACTTTGGAGGCTTCTCATCTTAGCTCAGGATTTTTAGGTACTTTATATCCCATAGTTTTACGAAAATAGTAAATCTGTTGTATGAGTAGTTTAAATAAACGTGGCAGAAAGAATTGAAAGTCTTGAATAGTTGCATGCTTGAGCGCTGTTGGTTCTACAACTATTAAAGCTTCACGGAAGTAGGCGTCAACGGCATAATTTTGCCTTCCATTCGTCTTTAGGTGGCTTGCTTGAATTTCCAAAAGCATTTAGCTTATGTTTTTCACGATACTCTTCGCCTTCAAATTCAAACAACGAAGTTAATTGTTGGTATCCATAATGAATGCGCGTAAAGAAACCTCCTCCAGCGAATCTATCTAATACTTAGCTTTCTCTTCTGCAGTTTTAGCTTCTTCTCTCTCCAATATAGTGTCAATGTCTTCATCAGTAAGTTCTGAATCCTTGGGGGAAGAGCATGATTCGCACTGAAGCGTACGATATTTAAGATTTCATCTTTATTCAAATGGTTAACAACACGTGCTTGTTACCCAATTAATTTAGATGCAATTTTGTCTCGGTTCTTCTACTTTCTTTTGCTCAAGTCTCCGTAATCGAATGGTTTAAAAATGGCGATACTAATTGACTGAAAATGTCATTTTTTGGTCCCACTTTCCAAGAGTTATCCAAGATACACTGTTGCAGCCTGCCACACCCAGCACACTCTTCAGACTTGGTGCCTTCTGAACTCTTCTCTTGTTCAGATCGATGCGACATGGCTTGGCTGGCATGCGGGTCCGCAAAGTTGAAGAAATGCGAAAATGGGTCGATGTTTGGATGACTGTCAAACAATGTCGTTCCTTTGAGTCGATATTGCCAAGTTCTTCCGACATGATATTGCATGTTGACCAAAAATATTGTAAAATGTTGTAGAAAATGATGGAAACTCTTTTGACTAATACATGTTGCACCAATTCTTCTCAACAAATGCGTCTTTCAAAAAAAAAACTATCAAAACACAACCTCCCAATATATCATTAAATTTGGCGATATCGATGTTGATGGGGTTCTGCCCCTCCAAACAATAATCTCTTAATATATCCAACATACCAATTGTTTAGGAAAATATCAAAACTTGAGCTTGTAGTTTTGGCAACAATTTATCAAGAACAATCATTTTACCGGAGTCATTAATCAAATGAGTGTCAGCAATGTATAGTGGCCCCCTCGAACAAATGAGGATGATTGGTACGTTTACGCAGGTCCATTAAAATATTCGTGGCAATTCTACAAAAATGGACTCTTGCGGTAACGACGAAGTAACATTACTAGCAGACTAGTCGGTTTGATATTGTTGTCTCGTTGTTGGATTAGCTGTACAGTCAACTTTCATTCCAAATATCAAGTTATTATTAAAAACTTAAGAGTTTCCATTTTCAAAACGCACTACGAGTAAGGTGTTTTTATCGGACATTCTTCCGCGACATTGTTATCATTCTTTCTAGTAGTAATAAATATTAAAAATGTTATCACTACTAATAGTAACAATAATAGCATAACTAATATTAATAATATAATATATATTTTTGTTTAAAATAAGGTTATAAGCTTCCTCTTACTTCAAATGAGTTTTCTTTCTATTACTTATTGTTCTAACGTTTTTTGCAATGTTATTAAGTTTAGAAATTTTAATAAAACACAATTAGGTTTTACTTACTGTTGATGCTCGGCTACAATTTTACTCAAGTAATGAGTTAAAACTCCAAATGTTCCTATCACAACGCTCTTATTACGCGAGACTCTCTCTTTCTATATGTCTTTTAAATTTGTTCTCTGATTCTCTCTTCTTTAATTCTTTGGCATTATTTTGATACGAGAGTTATGTGTACAACAGAGCGCCTGCTCTCATCTGCGGCCGGATGCTGTAAGCGACAAAACTATACAATTTTTTGACGCCTGTTTTTAGAACTCTACACATTTCGTTCTTCTGGTTCTGTTTTTTTTTTTTTTTGGTATGCCGACGTTTTCAAGCTACATTTTCTGGCAGATTTCAGTAACCCATCAGTATGTGGCTTGTGATAATTGAGCACACGGCTACGGAGAGTAAAATCAAGTGAAATTTGGCAAATTAAAAAAGAAAAGAACAATAAGACAAGATTCTTGGCTAAAAAAAAAAGTGAAAATAAAGTTTTTAATTGCAGTAACTATAAAACAAACAATAGAAATAGTGTATAATTTTTATTCAGAGAAAGGGAAGGCTTCCCTGCGTTTGTTTACAAAACGGGTTCCCAATCAGGTTTTGGATAAAAAGTTTATTTTTTAAATGACAAAATTTTGTTTGTTGACATTTTAAACTGTCAATTGCTGGTGAACGGCAAAAGGAGAGCTTTTAGTACTGCATGTTGTACTAAAATAACTATAGACGTCATCATCGCACGCATAAAGTAATCACACCCTAAACAAAGGAAATGAAAGAAAACCCCAAATGAAACGGAAAATAAACAAAACGCAAAATGAAAACTCAAAGCGCACACAGCCACTCACAGTCACATAGGCAATCTAGAATGTGACGTATATACATAAATGCACAGACGCACAGATACTTAACGTTGTGTGTAGACGAAAACATGTACAAATGGTGATGTTAATGTAAATAAACTAAAATAAAAACCGGCTGTTTTTGAAGGACATAATAATTAAATACATATTAAGCCGAATTTCACATCTACGAAAGCAAATTTATTTTAAATTGCTTAGCCTGTGACGTCATTAATACATTTTTAACAATCGCTTTGCCTTATCCAACTCAAATGTACATTTAAATAATTCAGTTAACGAACTTTTTTTTTTTTTTGTATACAAACCATAGGCATAACTATGGCGTTTAAAAAGCATTTGATTATCTTAAGATGTCAACTGAAAATTTTTCATTTTTTCCTAATATTTTTGATGCTATGTGACAATGTTCAGAGTAATCCAGATGCGAAGCGTTTATACGACGATTTACTAAGCAATTATAATCGCTTAATAAGACCCGTTAGCAATAATACCGACACTGTTTTAGTTAAATTAGGTCTACGTTTATCGCAACTCATTGATTTGGTAAGTAAAAAAAAAAAGAAAATATATATAGACAAATGTTATTAACATATAGATTCCCCTTTAACAGTTCAATTGGAATCTTTAATAGTGCTTCCTTCCGTCCTTTTAAAGATTTAAGATTAAGATTAAAGATTACAAATTTTTATTCGGGTTGGGATATTTAGGAATCAAACGTCACTGATTGCTTTGAGGTTTTTTTAAATTAATTATTCGAGAAAATGGCACGATGTTCAAAGATTAATTTTTGAATCATCTCTTCACAAATCTTGAACGTTTGTGCCAGATGAAAATATATCTTCATATCGTGTTTACAAAATCTGAAAGAAATTTATATGCAAGCATAAATCGTTCCACGTTTTTACACCCATTAGCATATATCCAAGGCATTGAAAGTTCTTGTTCGCAGATTTCTATTGGAGATGAGCCAAATCGGCAGAGGCATACACGTGCGCTAGCAACTAACCTGAGAATACCTCTATATTTCAAACCTCATTATTACTCATAAACTACGGCAAATAAATCTGCAGAAACATCAAGGTACATTCTATGGGCGATGGTGTAGTACCTTTACAAAAATGAGAAAAATTGACCACGGTTTCCTAATATTATAGTTTATCAAAATTTAATTTTTTCCTTCAATACCGTGAAAACACGCGGAAGCAAGCTTCAAAATTCCCATAAAGTAAACAAATTGTTGGCCAGTTTCACGTTCGGGATGCATCTAAGCATGTCCATGTGTCCATCTCAAAAAAAAAAAAAAATATCGCCTATATCTTTGCTAAAGAGTTTGAGAATGTCCCCAAGCAGGTCAAAGAACAGATCCACAACGTCCACACGTCTATACGAGCAAAGCTGAGAACACTTTTGCTTTCGGTATCTTTTGCTTATTGCTCTACACGTTATTACGGAATAGGCAAATTTACATTTTTACATTCTTTCAAGGACGATGGATACAAAAGAATCGGTCGTAACCGGAAAAATCAACAAAAAAAACGAGGAAAAAAGCAAAAGATATAACAATGGAAATACTAGTCACTTTTATCTGTTCGCAGAAGTACTATATAGAATCTGTTCGAAAATGCAAATGGTTTAAGCAGCTTCTCTCACTTATCAAAACCTGGTTCAAACGAAACTTTAATGATAACTCTTAAGTTTATGAAAATAGTCTTCAGCACATACACACATACCTTTTGATTACGGTAAAATAACTGAAATTCTCTTTGGAAGAAAAGCACACAATAACATCATTACAACATTCATGTATTTGTTGGCCCATATTCGTCTATCTACACTGTAAAGTATAAAAACTTTCCCAAAATATACCCAATTTATTTAAAAGAATTTACGTTTAGCCTAAAATATAGTTTTCGTCTTGAAAGTCTAAAAATGTAAGAAATTCAAATTCTTTGTCCCTTTATTATTTATTGCCACCCTCCTTTAATGTTCCATCATTTACTTAAGGCTTTGCAGTTTCTTTGCGCTAAAGTCAATATAATCAAAACGTCTTTTAAAAGAATTATATTTATTTATATTTTATTCTTATGTAGCTATTTTCGCTGCACATCATCATCAAACACTTAAGCATCTCTTAATGGCATTATATACAAATATACGACAATAGATATTCGTGCGTATATACGTATGTATATATTTATATTGACTTTGGCGCGAGGAATAGGGAAGAATTGAAAAAGCAAAGTGTTTTACTTTTATATAATTTTTTCCGTTTTGCATTTTTCTTTTCTTTTTTTTCTCTTATTTGAAAATATTTGCCTTGTCGCACTTAAGACAAATTGAATTTTCAATATTTTATTCTGTTTGCAATTTGTTATTTCTGCAGAGTAGTTGTTGTTGTCGTCGCAATAGTCGGTGTGTTTGGTAAATTGATTTCTTTTGTTTCAAAAATATACATTTACGCTCAAACACGTACAATCTCCATGGCCTTAATACAATATTTGATCAATTGAATTTCGTACAAAGTTGTCAATAGCGCAAATGGTCACTGAGAGAAAGAAAGTCAAGTTGTAAGTGAAAGACAAAAATAAAAATCCGTTAACTCATCTTCTGTAACTGTCGTCAACGTCGTTGTCACGTTATAAGGGTATTTGTGCTGTCGACGACGGCGATGATTGAGACCATAAGACTTTTGAGGACGACGATGATGATGATGATGACATTGTGTTATATGTAAAATAAAGTTCATAAAGATGAATGTAAAGGTATTTCAAATAGTTGCATAAAAGTGCTGCTCCATGTTCTTTGACTCAAACCGGCATGTTAGTGTTAGTTATTGCCTTTTCCAATAAGTCAATCAACCGGTCAGCCAGCCGGTTTAAATGGAATTCTTCCCCCTCCAATTGAAATTCAAAATAATTGGTTGCCAAAGGGGGGGTAAGTGCAATGCAACTTTTTCGTTTTTGAAAGCAATTTCAAAAGTTTGCATCCTAATGTAATTTGGTCTTAAGCGGATTTCTTGTATACAATAAGTCGTAGAAAATTGAAAATCAATAAATATTCCAAACGAGTATGTTGTTGTAATTCTTTTTATTTTTATTTTTTTTTTTATAGCGTTTCAAGTAAGACTTGCAGACAAAGTTGCTGTTTATACAATGTTGTGTTTTGCGCTTTTGTACTGGCTTTTTTTTTTTTTTTTTTTTTGCTTTTGCTAAGTAATTTGCAACAGTTGCATTTTATAACTTTATCAATTGCTTTTGCTTGCGGTCATTTTTCAATTTCTAGCAACACCATGTACTTACTAACGGAGCTAAGACTAGTTATCCATTAGTTACAGCACGTTTCCACCATTTGAACCCCAGCCAAGCGCAACGCATAGCAATAGAATATTTGCTGTGCTCTTTTTCTATTCTCCACAATTGCAACCCTATGCCACATAATGTATATATTAAAGTAAAAAGGAAACCAGCACCTAAAAATATGCTCTGTAATGCAAAAGTAATGGAAAATTTTTACACTTTGTACCCATTACGCTACAGTGGATTAAAATGTAATAATATTTTTAAATCTCTTTGGCTGACGGCAAACATGAAATGCAAGCACATAGGATCAAATAGAATTTGAAAGCAAAACACGGGAAGTGTACATATATGCGAATGTACGTGTATACGATTAAGGGTATAGAGTACATTAAGATTATTACAAATATTAAATTATACTCATATGGTGGTTGGTCCTGTTTTCCCTTTATTTGCGTTCTCTTAGAATCTGAAAGATCAAATCTTAACAACCAATGTTTGGTTGGAACATGAATGGCAAGATCATAAATTTAAATGGGATCCTTCAGAGTACGGCGGAGTGACTGAACTTTATGTACCATCTGAACACATTTGGCTACCGGATATTGTTTTGTATAATAAGTAAGCCATCATTAAAAGAACAAAAAATTCAAATCATTTTACGAAACATAAAAATATATAGTGCTGATGGTGAATACGTAGTTACAACAATGACCAAAGCCATATTACATTATACTGGCAAAGTAGTGTGGACTCCACCGGCTATCTTTAAATCATCATGTGAAATTGATGTACGCTATTTTCCTTTCGATCAGCAAACTTGCTTTATGAAATTCGGTTCTTGGACTTATGATGGAGATCAGGTAAATTTCGGCAAAAAATGCCCTTAATTGCATTCTGTACATGCCTCTCTTTTAATAGATCGACTTAAAACATATAAACCAGAAAAATGACAAAGACAACAAAGTTGAATTAGGCATTGATTTGCGTGAATACTATCCCAGTGTGGAGTGGGATATTTTGGGCGTACCCGCTGAACGCCATGAAAAGTATTATCCTTGCTGCGCCGAACCATATCCAGGTATGTTCAATACTATTAAACATTGAAAATCGATTTCACTTGTAACAGGCAATCATTATAAGAAAAATAATAATAAACGCCTGTCAACTAAAGCATTCAATTCCCTAAAAAGCATCCAAAATATTAAATAAATAGTTTATAATGAAATTAAAAGAAACGTCACAAATATTATGTAAACGATTTTTTTGCTGGAAATGCAAATAGACATGTGCTGACAGCACCGGCTTATGTACATGTATGTAAACAAATTCACCCATAATGATATCATAGCAACATGCTGCTACTCAGCACATACATAGACGTTTAACAACATCAGTGATGAACTCGTACGATTCGTATGATTGGGCGCGGGCACGAGGGGATCAAAGACTTTTGTGGTAATGTCAACGCTATGCATAACCAATAGATTCCTTTGGGACTTTGCATTATATTGAATATGCACACACATATGCACATACATGTGTTTGCAGATACAATATTATGAAAATTTCATCGAGAACTCTAAAAATATTTTAAGAGGTTTTATTTTATGCGAAAAAGGGAAAATATCGTTAAATAAAGCAAAAGTACTTACAAAGCCTTCCTTTCATAAGTTAATTTTGCAAGAGTTATATATATATATAAAAATTTTAAATTATAAAATTTAATTTATAAAAAACAAAAATACCTTACGGTACACTACGCTTGTTACGCAAGATCAAAAGAACTAACAACGCACATTAACGCAAGAGTAATATGTTAAGCACTTTCAGCTCGAAGGTAACGTTATATACGTTTGGAGGCCTTTCTGAAGTATTTGCGCCGATCTATTTAGTATGAAGTTCTAAGATTGTACAGCTATTTCTGTTGACTAGACTTATTTCGGCTTTTCGCCTGTATGTCTCCTCACCTGTTAATGTCTTTCCGTCTGTTTATTGGAACGTCGGTCCTTCCTTCTCTGCACACCTTACATCACTTGTGGTACAAACGTATTCTAAATCTGTGCGGATGTATGCAATGCCCAGAAGGACTTGAGATAGATTCAGAATCGTCTGTCTGTCTGTCTTTCTTGCTTTCTTGTGCTCAATCTACAAGCCGCAATGTTTAAGAGATTTTGATCAAATTTGGTCCACTTACGTGCTTTGGCTCAACGACGACCGCTATTGAAAAAGGCTCAGATTGGACCGCTTTTTCGACCCGTATAACGCCTTCGCATATAACGTCATATTTTGAAAATTTAATATACGAATAACTGTAAGGTGGCGTAGGGTAATGGTATGCCGTGGCCCTGCGGTATCTTACTTATATTCCTGGATTCTTTTATTCTTTCATGCAGTTCATGTTCATTCGTTTTCCGTACGTCCCTCTACGCGTCAATCAGCTGTTTTGTGTTACTGCAAACGTCTGCTTATTTGGCAATTGGTGTTAAAGAAAACCACATATTTTGATTGGGCTCACCAAGGAGGAGGTCGCTTCCAACCCTGCGCACTTGTCATTGTGAGCTAGCTGGTTCGGTGGTTATGGACGAGTATAATCTCTTCGTCGGACCACCCCACGCGCAGCTACTAAAAGAGTATGCGTAAGTAAACGTATCCTGAATGACTAACGAAAAAAGACGAACACACAAAGCTTATCTAACTAAGCGAGTGAACGCGATGTTCTGCTCAAGGCTCAGCCATACTCTATGCTTCTTAAGAAAATGTATCGTTACTTATAACTTTAAATCTCATTTTCTTTTCTTTCTTCTGCCTTTACAGTTATTTTCATTTATTCAAAAATTCAAGTTAATACTTTTCTTCTAATCGTTTGCGTAAGTAAATGTTTTCATTTTTCTGCATAAGTAAGCTGAACAGATATCAAATATGCCTTATTAACTTCAGTTCAACAAAACCGCTCCCATAACAATCGGTTTCGTTGTCTGTAATCCGTCCCATATTCTTTTGGTTGTTTAACTTGATATAATTGCAGTGTATATTCCATGCATGATGATCCAATAATGGAGGAAGAGCATCATACATTGATGAAAACTACCATAGTTAAGAAGAAGAAAATTATTTCATAAAACAAGCTTTTCCTGAAGGAGAGTAAGATTTGGTTCCAAATCAACGATAAGAAGAGATGATCAACAACGGTGGGATAAGATGGCAAAAAAAGGCCTCCATAATGCAAAATAATAAAGGATTAATGTTCTCCTGTTCCATTTTTTCTGCACAAGAATAGCCATGCATAAAAAGCGATCAGCTGTGTGGTGCTCAATACTGTTGAGTACGATGAGAAAACAATAGGAGACAGAAACCATAAAAACAAATGTGTGGGATGTGCATTAAAGACTAGTGCAAATACATTTGTGACCAGTGACCGTCAGACCATGCCTTCACCGATCTGCGTCATGCTGGAAAAAAGACAATCTTCCCAAGCCAACAAAATCAAATTACTTTTGCTGCTATGATCGGTAATGGTTCCTATATCCGTCAATAATAAAGGGCGCACATAGAAATATTTGTCTCCAAAATTTATTGTATGTCGCTATAAACAAATGTAGCGAATTGGTGCATATACACAATTTTTCATGAAATTTGTTTAACTTGATTACAATGCCGTCTGTCCCAGTGATATTGGCCCGCCGCTTCACTAGTATAGTCGACAGCAATCTCGCTCGGTCTTAGTAACTGTTCAACAAAGCTACATAGTCAGCAAAACTGAATTTATTAAGCCAACATTCAATATGGGGAAAGGGACATAACATTAAACATTTCATGATCTTTTTGATTGTTGCAATCGCTTGCTTACCTGTAACTTAAAAAAATGTATAATTATTTTATAAGGCTTTTATGGTATTCAACCGGAAAAGTGCTTCATCCCTGTAAACCATAATTGAGGTTATGTTAATGTCTTAAACGTTTGAGGGTCTCCGAGTTATGTGGACCTCATTCGATATCAATACACCTTTGGAATAATGTAAAAAAAACGAATAACAAAAAGAATATGAAAGAGAGAATGCAAACAAGCCACTACTTTCACCCGGCTTGAACCATCCTACATAAGCTTACTTAGGTAAACTTCTCTTGCTTTTCAATAAATTACTACAAATTTTTGCAAATATAAGTACATATATACATACGTTCCAGTATCAGTATGGAAGTGACATATTCAACTACCGTCAATTTCGCATACAGCGACTTAGGTAACTGAAGTAATCGCCAAACCAGATGCTTTCAGGCAAATGATTACACGAACTTGGTTCACCTGTTTATCATTACATCTAAACCGCAAACAAACCTTTTTGAAATTTGTACAATCAATATTTTTTCTAAACAAGTCGGACACTCTCGAAAAAAAATAGGAAAAAAGGTCATTGTGCGTGTCCTTATATAACTAAACATATCCAGAAAATTACGGTTAATGGCAATTAATTAACATTAAAATGTAGAAAGCAGCATAATAATTTAAGACTCTAAAACGCTTTAAATCGAAACGGTCGATCCAAAATACCTTTGATACCTTTGAAATAACTTTGAAGTAAAGGAATCAAACTGATCTCAAATTTTCTCGTTATAATTCTAATTATGTCAAGTCAAACGATCAGCTCAAGTGAGAATATTATAGTGGGGCAATTCGATGGCCTTGACCTCTCTCTACATAAAATAACAGTTTTACATTTAGTATTATTGAGCATAAGGGGTTGATCAGGTAACGCTTAAATTGCATTTTCGACCTTCATTTCTTTTGTCGTTTAATTTGAAGAAGTCTACTACCAAAGTCCATTCAATCCAAATCGCCGGTTTTGCTTGCAATGGTTTGGTTGATTCCGATGTGAATGTCAAAGAACGATCTGGAAGACCAAAAGTTTTTTAGACAATGAATTGCAAGACTTTTTGAACAAAAACCGAGCTCAAACTCTCCAAAAACTTTCGAACAGCATAGCAATTGATGAATCAGCGATTTGTAGACGTTTACATACGATTGGAAAGATCCGAAAGGAGTGAAAATGGCTACCATATGTATTGGATGAAAATGATATTTCTAACCAACATCGCAATTTCGTGCTTTCCAGGCAAAAGAAGAAGAGTTTTCTGTGGCGTATTATGACCGGCAATGAAAAGTGCATCTATTGCGCTAATTCTAAGTGAAAAAAGTCAGGGATAACTACAGGAGAGCCACCCACGTCGACACCGAAGCGACAAATTCAAGGCCATAAAGTTTTGTTGTACATATGGTGAGATCAGTAAAGTGTAGTGTGTTACGAGCTACTAAAACTGGATGAAACTGTTACTGCAGATGTCTATCATCTTCAGTTGAACAAATTGAACGACATATGGTTGCAAAAGAGACCAGCAATAGCTTTCAACAGATGCAAAATTATCCTCTTGCATGGCAATGCTCGACCATACGTTCCAAGAGCAGTCAAGGATAAATTGTTGCAGTTCAAATGAGAAAGTCTTCCGGACCCGGCGTACTCACCAGACATAATGCTTTCTGACTACCAGTTGTTCAGATGTTGGCTGGCACTCCGTTTCGAAACGCTGAAAAATGCGAAGGATCGTTGCCAAATCAACTTCGGTCTTTTGACACGGTATCGTAATGGTGCCAGGAAAAGGGGAAACAAATTGTAGAAAATGGTACAAAATGTTTTAAATGTACATACATATCGTACAATTTTTCTCAACGAATTCGTTTTTCAAATGAAGGAATGATCACAATACATGCAAGCACCTATTGCTTATTAAAAATTTTATTATTTTTCAGTTTCCACTTTCTCTCCATATAAGAATGTTGCTTCCATGATAAATTCTATATGAAAAGTAGACTTATGTTATCCTAATTCTTCGTTAATTCTCCGAGTTACTACTAAGTACCGATTTCTATCATAAAATTTCAAAAAGTAACCCTTTTTCGCAAGAGATTATTCATTTTACTCACGCGAAATCTTATATGAAGTGGTGTCCAAGAACTAGATCCATATGGTTCAAATTTGGTCTGCTGTATTTTAAAGTCAAATCCCTATCATGAACCAATTTTAATCATAAAATATTAACAATTAAAACTTTTTCACAAGTGAGTGTGTGAATTTCATGGGACTCGGTATATGAGTTATTACTTTAAGACTAGACCTAGGTGATCCAAATTCGATACGGTTCATTTCTCTCTCAATTTGCTATTATGAATCAATTTTTTTCATGAAATATACAAAATTAGACCTTTTTACGTTACAGAGAGGACTTTTTCAAGTTTTCATCTTTTCTCATATAACGACATTTCAAGAGAAGGCGATATATGGGGAATGGTTGTAAAAGCGAACCGATTCGATCCATTTTCAGTAGTGTTCGTCGTTGGATCAAAGCACATTAATGCACCAAGTTTCATTAAAATGTATCGATATTTGCGATCAATAGGTTGAACAAATTTACGTAGACAGATATCAGGCGGACAGACATGCTGTATAACAAAAAGTGATTGTAGGGTGCAGAAAATATTTATTTTAATTATGCTTCATTGCGTCCAGATCGAAAGGAATATGTCTGCTTTTCCATAATTCACAAAAGTTATCATCGCTATGATAAAAATTGTAATGCCATTAACTTCGCTTTTTTTAAAAATTTCATGTAAATCGAAATACCCCACCGAAGATTAATAAAAATACCTATCTCTCTTCCCATTTTTCTTATTTCTTTTTATTTATTTTTTTTTTTTACCTCTTTTTATGCTGCCATATGAATTTTTAAGATATTTTCTTTAATATAACACTACGACGTAAAACTCTCTTCTATACCGTAAATCTGATCATACCCTGCGTAGGTATATCTTATTTGTCGGTTTTGGTTTTTTATTTGCCAGCCGATTCGGGCGAAAAAATTGCTTTATGCATTAGTATCTTATTGTCGCAAACCATGTTCTTCCTGTTGATATCGGAAATTATACCGTCAACATCTTTAGCGTTACCGCTACTGGGAAAGTACTTACTTTTCACTATGCTGCTGGTGGGACTAAGTGTGGTCATAACAATCATTATATTAAATATACATTATCGAAAACCCAGCACACATAAGATGGCACCGTGGGTGAGAGCGTTTTTTATAAAACGTTTACCGAAATTGCTATTAATGCGCGTGCCCAAGGATCTCTTAAGAGATTTGGCAGCGAGTAAAATTAATTATGGCACTAAGTTTAGTAAAACAAAATTCGGCAGAGCTTTAATCGATGAAATGCAAATGAATTCGGATAGTTCAAGTCCCGACTCATTACGACGTATGCATAGTCGTAGTGGCGGTTGTAATGGTTTGCATGCTAGTAGCGCTACAAATAGGTAAGAAAAATGCGATAAACCTTAAGGATATTCCAAGACATATATCTTTCAATAGGTTTTCCGGTTTGGTTGGAGCTTTAGGTGGTGGATTAAGCAGTTTAAGCGGATATAATGGTTTACCTTCGGTATTGTCCGGCTTAGATGATTCGTTAAGCGATGTTGCTCCTCGCAAAAAATATCCCTTCGAATTGGAGAAAGCCATACACAATGTCATGTTCATACAACATCATATGCAGCGCCAGGACGAATTTAATGCAGTAAGTAGATAGAAACAATTTCTCTTTGTCTGCATACTAGTACTGTTTAGCCTTAGCAATGTTATACGCAATTAAGCATGTGAGAGCAATCGCGTGATTTCGAAATTGATTGAATTTTTAATTGAAATTTTCTATGAACAACTACAACAAAGAATTATTACCTTTCAACTCCTAAATGGTAATGGAAACGTTTCTTTATGTCAATGTATGTAACACTTTACATTTAAATTTTAAGAAAAATAAACCCTGAAAATATTATATATACCTAAGATAAAAGCGAATTGAAGTAAAAACTATTTATGATGGTCGGTTCTTATATTTTTTGTATTTTGCTTTTTCTCCATTTCCCGAGCGAATAGTTTAAATAAAACAAAACGGAAAGAAAGTAGAATTATTCTTCGTTATAGGTATGTGTAAATGTACAAATGTACAAATCTGTTTTCATACACTGCGAGAAAAAAGAAAACAGAAAAGAAATTGAGAAATCTTTATAGATAGAAGGAAAATGAAGTGATTTCGATAAGGGTATGTAACAAAGATCCAACGAATAGATTAGTTATGTTTTTACAAATGTTTTAGAAAACACTTGCAAGGTGGAAAAACAGATTAAGTCGTTGTGTTCTGAAAAAAATGCGGTTTCTGATGGCATTAACACCGAAAATGTCATACGTAAAGCAAATTGAAACAAACCCCTTTGCTTCTACAGAAAAAGTGTCAATATTTCTTTATCAAAAAGTAGACACCTAACACAATTATCCTCTCCAAAATGCTAAGATTCTCTTAGAAAGACTCAAGATCGTTATCACAAAAAGCGCAATTTTTAAATATATGTTCATAAGGCCAGAGTTTTGTAAAGTTATTTTTCCTCAGTTGTTTTTTTTTCTTTTTGTTTCTTTAAATAATACAAGTATTCATTTCCAGTATATATGTAGGTATATTTGTTGTAAATGTACAGATCTATGTAGAGGGTAAGGATGTACAGAAAACGAAAATATATATATATGCTGCATCTTGTTTGCCTTTCGACCTCATTTAATCCACTTTTAATTGCTTTTGTGCACTTGATTGGCTACCGACCGGTCTGGTTGGCTGCCTGGTTACTTTGGTTAGTTTGCTTAGAAAGTATCTAATGTATCGTTTCATTTCAATCACATTCGTTAAAAGCACAAGCAACAAGAAGGAATAGAGAAATGAATGTACGAAACTTCGCAATTGGTACTCTGACCACCAATATGTCAGTCAGCATATGACTTCCAGCTGCATGTTACTGAAGGCAAAGCTGATTAATCACTAACCACTTTGTTGTACTTTAATTTTCATAGAAAAGAAAATAGAAAATCTTATAATTTTTCCAAATGTATGCTGATCTCGATATTCTGGTACAAGCATTAAATATATAGACAAGCTATAGAATCATATTAAAAAAACAAAATTAATCTAAAATAAAAATATATCAAATGAATGAAAAGGAGAAGTTTCATATCCAACCGTTGTTCCACATTTTCAATTCAACAGAACTAAGTAACAATTGTCAAGTTATCATTTACTGAGTGAAGCAAACATTTATTTTAGGAATTCATTCAGTTAACAGTAATCAAGATATTATTGCACATGTATATTTCTTTGTTCCTCAACGCACTTAACCCAACATTAACCCGTATTAAGTTTTCATTCTGCTCATTTCAGCTCACATTTGCTACGCCCCACTTTTTACTGTAGCTTACTCACTTTTTTCCCAAAAAAAAAAATCCTGTGCTAATAAAGAATAATGTATTTATTTATTTTAATAATTAAACATATTTAAACACGGCTTCCCGGTTTATATCGTCCCCTCACGTTAAACCTCTAACATAAGATAAAATCAATTTCGGGAAAAAGAAAAAGCTGATAAACTACAAAAGCATATTTTTAAAAAGAAAATCGACCAAAAGTCCAAAAGTCCACAAACCATTTCATCGTGAGATATGTTAATATGGTATTTTAAGTTGTGTTAGTGAAACTTAGGTAAGGAGTTCTTCAAACCTTGTTTGGTTTTTTATTGCCAAGAGTTAGAGAAGAATTCAGTTACATTATGGCCTCGTCGTTTTTGAATTACTGATATATTCACTGTTTCGAGAAAGCATCATCACCATAAACCCAGTCCATTGTCTTCCAATACTGGTTTGTTGTTCCATGAAATTTCATTAAAAATACCAATTGAGTATAGTTTTTTATGAGTGTTCTTAGCCATAGCGAAAATTGAAATCTCCACGGGAATGCCATAACAATCAGACGGATGGACAAATTTAGTATACAATCGTCGTTCGAAAAGATGTGCAGTAAAGAAAGAATGTGTAACCGGTTTAATCCGAATTTTTCAATTATTACCTATATACATTTATACATTCTGACAGTGTGATTTTTTTTTTTTTTTTTTTTCATTAAACGTCATTGAATACTTGATCCATATCAGGTAATTTATAATCTCGGCATGGAGATTTTACTCAGAAAAAACTGTAGATCAATCTTTAGTGAAAACCGCGAAGTATTATTTTAATCGGTTCATTAGCCTAAATTAGCCATAGTGAAAACAGTTTCGAAACAGAAAGGCAGCCGTTGCTCCTTAAACAATTAACAATTCACCATGATCCTGTGTTAGTATATTAGCACGTTAATTTGAGGTGTTACAATGAAGGGGACACAGATGAACTAGAAAATGAGGCGGTTATTTTTTATTTTGCTTTAATTTCTCACAATAACCGTGGACGGAACTTTTAACAAATTTTTCAAAATTTCAAAAGTGTAGCAAATTAAATGAAATAATTCTAAAATATACTAAAACTGATTAAATATCTAATGTTTTGCAGGAAGATCAAGATTGGGGTTTTGTGGCTATGGTGTTAGATCGTCTATTTTTGTGGATTTTTATGATTGCGTCATTGGTTGGTACTTTTATGATATTATGTGAGGCGCCCTCATTATACGACGATACTAAGCCTATCGATGTGGAATACTCAGTGATTGCTCGGCAAATCTACAATCTTACTGATAAAAAATCTTAAGTAGAAAATTTATAAAACTCTTTTTTTATTCAGAGCTCTAAGTAACAAAGCCAAAGTTAACCTATTGCTATAGAAAATTTTCATAAAAATTGTTTTGAAAATTATAAATTTAAAAAGGAGTGAAAAACATGAGAATAAAAAACATCTTTATGTGCATACGTTCATACCATTGTTTTATTTCCATAAAAAGATAACAACAAAGAAGAAAACTATTTAGAGAAAACCAGTAAAAAGTATGCGGGCATGTTTTGTGCAATTTTTTCTTTGTTTTGATTCATTTTTAATCAAAACTATGACGAAAAACTAAAGACACATTGCGAATGTCAAAAAAAAAAAAAAAAAAAAAAAAATACCAAAAAAATTAAAAAAAAACAGCATGCAGAGGACAAATATGCCAAAGGAGCATAAAATTTTATTCCTCTGAAGAGTGAAACAATGTTGGTGACATGTATTTGAAATATGCTGGAGATTTTTAAGCAATCATGTTCGAGCGACTGAAAAAGTGAAACCAGAAGAGACACGTATGTACAAAAATCCTAGAATAAAATTTGTTGAATGGAATATTTGTTATGTTATATGCTATGAGCCGAAATACTATTCTGTCAAAATAAATACATAGATATATACACATGCTTATATATTTATATGTACATATAAGTTTGGATTTCTATAATTACAAATTCCATTAACTCAAGTGCCAAGTATGGTTGCAGAAGCATTCATATCTAATCCTCTTCCTCTCTTTGTGCTTGACTCTCTCTCTCTTTCTCTCTACGTCGTTCTCGCTGTCTACCTCTTTTTTTTCATATCCTACGCAGAGTAGCACATAGTAAAATGTATTAATTTTATTCCTCGGTCGTGCCTGGCACCCAAAAAATAGAAAAAATCCTATTTGTACAGTTGTCACTTCAGATGTCATTCAATTTGATATACGCTTAGACATGCAATAATACAATCACATAATGTAATCGTATGCAAATTGTACGCAACTACATACATGGCATATAGGTGCATATACATGAGTGCGTTTTATTTTCATTTTTTGCAAGAATATATATATAAAAGCGTTTTTGATGTATTTTTCAATAAATTTTTCATGTACTTTCCGGAAAGGAAGAAAATCCGATAAGTTTTTTTTCCCACTTCCATCCGCAGCTAGATATTTAAGTGCAATCTATATAACATGGGCAGATATTTTTTTATGGCTATATTATGTTTGTCTCTCTCTATGTGACAGTTATAAATATTCGCCGGAGGACATGTATTCTTCACCAGCGTTATCTTCTGAGCTTAGTCAACACAGTTTTTTCAACGGAATACAAGCATGTGCCGCAATTATCGCTGTAATAGGGATATAAATCTGCTCATATCATTTTTCCGCAGGATGAAATTTTCCCTCCTTTTGACAGGATTTATTTTAAAAAGAGCTTTATGCGATAGTTACTAAAATTGTTAATTTATCTTTGCATATGGGCGTTTTTCCATTTTCATAGAAGTCTGGTTATCTCTCTTAACATGACTACAAAAAGGAACTTAATTGATAATAACAGACGCATAGTTTGCCCAATTTATTTGAATATCTTGGTTGACTAATTGGTAGCATCAGGCATATAATCTCTGCAATCCAACATGACTTGATCGAAGGCCGATTGAAGGCTGCTTGAATTGTGCTGCGACATTCGCAAGATTTTGTCTCAAAATAGTAAAAGCAACGTTATGTATACATTTATTTCGCCAGACCTTCAGTATAATAAAGCATAAATTACTTAACGAATTTAACATTAACGTACCTCATCCCGCAAATCGGCTATTTCAAGTAATTCAACTTAACTAAGGGTTAGTTTTCCATATACATATGCTCCACACAATATGAGGGGCGCAACAAGGCATTAATCTTAATTTGACGAGGATTGCAACATAAAATTAGGCATGTCACAGTTCACTCAAATGATTGTAAATACGCATTGTCGTAAAATTAACATTTCTAGCACCGCTCAAGCGAGAATTGAGTTTAAAATCAAGGTTCTACAGTGTAATAGGATCTAAAGTCCCATTTAATCGCTAAACCAGAAACTTCAGAAGTCCAAGCGGGCGCGACAAGTATACTTATGCTTCACCAGCATATAAGTGAATGTGCAATCATGACAACGTACAACTATGTCATTTACAAAGGTACTAAACGAAGAGAACCTTACGGGACACCGGTGTAATAATTCTTACTTCTAAGGAAGAATCGTCAGCAAAACCACGTAAATTGTAGTTAACACGGTACGTTTGCTTTACTTTATTTTTATTTATTTTATTTTTTTTATTTATACATGAAATTCAACTAGCATAAATTAACAGCCGAGTTAAATAGGGCCCTTAGAAATAAATCATATGCTAAGTGTTATTAATAATGATTAAAAAATGTTTAAAGAAAAATAAAGAAAAAAGAGAATAAAAAGAACAAAATTCATGTATAAATAAAAAGAAGAAGAAAAAAAGCATGTACACATCTAGCACAGAGGTACACAATAACCGACGTAAATTCTTGTTAGAGGTGAACCCCCAAGCCATTGCAAACATACAAAAACTTGCCAAGCAATAATGGTAAAAAAATGTGGTTCAATTTTCGAATCCTATGAAGATATCGAGATTGAAAGCTAATCTAGATATGACATTTGCAAAGCGCGCGCATTTCTTAGAGTTGATTTGATAGTTTTTAATGAATCTGATATTGAAATTAAATGATAGAAGAAATGATATATCGTTTAGAAGGATTGGAAAGTTCGTAATTATATCTATACGGTTCAGGACATTGAAGTTTAACTCTCCAAGTAATTTCGGAGAAACGACAGTACCACTTTTTGACTAAATTAAGAAGGAAACCCCGAGGATAATTGTACGTTTCTTTAAGTAACGGCAAGGCTAGCAAAGGCTATTATCGTAAATAGATAAAGAGACAAGAGGGTCCAAGCCCAACTTCCAAAGGGCAAAGAGTAGAAATTGCTTTTGAACCACACAACAAACGCATATAGCCTTTTTGTAACGTAAGGATCATCAAGATCCTTAGAACACCGCCTAATAAAACCAAAAACTGACACTAGCTTTATTTACAGAGACATGAAAATTACAACGAAGACTACGGTCGAATAAAACATCTAAATCCCTGAACAAATATACATTGTCCAATTTTGGTGAATCAATGAGGTAAGCAGTAGTGAATAGAACTCTGCTTGAAAATGAAAGCTTCTTACACTTTTTTAAATTTGGTTTCATAAAATTTGGCAAGCACCTCGTAACCAAATTGTCCAAGTCAGAATGAAGGAGATACGGGTGCGATTCCAAAGGGAAAATAAGAACTGTTTAATATCGTCTACGTACCTTAAGATAAGGCTAGAGTTAATCTCCCTTTGGTGATCATTGATGTACAAAATAAACAGAAAGGGTTCTAAACGGTTACATTGAGAGACAGCTGACGTCACGGAGAATTGATCAAAGGTGATGGAGCTAAACAGTTCCTTAAACGATCTATTCCGGAAATAACAGCAATAAAATAAGTATAAGGAGACGCCGGTGTCCTGGCTAACCAAGTTAAACGCTTTACTAAAATCACTGTATGTAACATGTGCGAGAGCCATCGCAGAAAGCCTTGCAAACATGGAAAGTGAACTCTAAAAAGATGGTGAAGGCTTATCATCCTTTTGAGAAGCCATGCTCAAATGGAGAACAATAGGATTTGATAGCGAAAACTATTTCCTGAGTAATAATTAATTCGAACAATTTAGGTAATATACTCAATTTATCAATGCCTTTATAGTTCTCGACTAGATGCATGCTTCCGCCTTTGTGAATTGGAATGAGGAAGCTGCTCTTCCAACGCAAACGAAGATTTCAAAGAAGATTTGCGATAACACCACTTAAGTCCTTAGAGCATGACTTGAGTATACATGAAAGTATGTCATCATTTCATGTAGGTTATTACCATTTAAATCGGGACAAGCAATAGAGAAATTGCGACGGAAGTATTCAACGAAGAGATTCGAGTTTTCAATATCACCAGAGGATGCGGGGCCATTAAGAGAGATGTGGGAGGGATATGCTGAAAGTCTTCCTTTTAGAGTTGACAAATTTATAAAAGTATTTAAGATTACTATGAAGCGTGCGAGGATATTTGTCTATGAAAGCAATTGCGATCACTTTTATGGCTGAAGTAATTGAATCTATGTCTCACCGAAGAGTAAACGAAATTGCCGTGCGCAGGTCCACTTCTTATATATATTTTGAAAAGTATGTTTGTTTTATTTTTATAGTATATAATTAGTTCATATAATTGAACCACGGCGTGCAAGCGCTTTGCAGGAGCGATTGTCTGATCGAAACGGATGCGGAAATAGCTAGATTTAATACATTATAAGAGGAGGATATTAGGGTTTCCATACTACCAGCAGTAAAATCTTGGGTAATGTGTGAGAGATGAGAATTAAGCAGTGCAATATTGGCTTTAAATTGTACACTTGGGCATGGGGGATTTAACATGGTAGTATTACCCAAACAGACATCCTCATCGTAATGAAAGAACAAATTGCTGGATGGTACGGATTCTCAGGCATGTTAGAAGACGAACAGTGATTTAAAACTGGCACTGGAAAAAGAACAAAGCAAGGATCCAGCAATCTGCCATTACAATTCGAAGTATGGTTGCACTGAGATAAGTTTCGGTCAAATAATTTGTTGAAAAATACTCTAGCCTTCTCAGATGTTGAAGTGAGGACCAGACAGCCTGAAAACCACTATAAGTCCAAGTGACTTGTAGTAAATTAAAGTCACTCAACACTATAATCATATCAGTAGGTTTCGATGTTACGGCCACACTATAAATAAGGGTAGCAAGTGTCTTATAAGTGGAAATATTC
Source organism: Glossina morsitans morsitans (assembly GCA_001077435.1). Lineage (NCBI taxonomy): Eukaryota > Metazoa > Arthropoda > Insecta > Diptera > Glossinidae > Glossina > Glossina morsitans. The sequence goes on from CCAG010012019.1 coordinate 146,202, forward strand.
TCGTTTGGAGGAATGTACAAAGATTTATTATCAACTTTCACACAAGTGGCAGTAAATTCGACGTCGAGGGGAGTTGGAAATTCGAAGGAGTAGGACGGAAGGGCAATGATATGGCCATTGAATACCACTAGTACGATCTAATAGCTCTTTCCTGAAAGCATGGAAAGTGTTAGGGAAGGATTCCGACGAATGGAGATGCGGCTTGAGGCAGATGTCAGTAAAAACGAAACGAGAGAACTCAGTGCTCACCGAATTGAGGTACGTACACCGAATTTTTGAGTTAAAACCCCTAACATTTTGGTAAGTGATAGTGGCTGGGTATGAGAAAACATTCATTTTTTGTAGATAGAGGCAGTAAAGAATTAATGTTGTGAGGCCTATACCGCCCAGTAATGACCACAAAAATTTATTAAACAAAATATCAGTATTTTCCGGCGGGACTAAAATTTTAATGGAAGAGACAGTTCTAGCTTGAGATGGAGACAATTTGAAAATGCCAGCGCTATTAAGTTTTACAGATGGGGCAAGGTCGTTAATGAACGATAGGAAAACAGAAGAGTTTCGGAATCTTTTCACGGAAGCCCAGAAGCTTTTCCTACCTTCTGGTGCGTCAAGAACTTTGGTAAGCAGCCGTTGCTCGTGTAAAATCCCTTTAGCGGTGAAGTACCGGCTTGTACATGTTTCTAAACTACTTGTGTAGCAGATTAGTGTCGTCGTTTGGTTTGAGGCGCCAACGTTAAATAAATTCTCTTCCAACTTGATAATCATTATCTTTGCAAGTCTGATTAAACCAATATTTATCTTGAGGCTTAATCGAAGAATTTTTTATTGCAGTGTGGGCTCGAGATCCATGTTTGAGGATGCATTGTACTATTTCTGCGGCTGCATTAACGTAGTTATTTAGGAAGCGTAGCTTCCAATTACAATGCCTGGAAAAGTTATTGAACGCTGCCCAATCTGCTTTGTCATATATGAAAATATCGCGTTTTTGGGCTAACGAAGAAATGTAGCGCAGATTAGCGTGTGAAAGAATGCAGAAATGGTAGAGTGACATGAGTTACCGAGAGCTGCAACGGTTTTAACTACGTATTTATGTGGATGCGAAGTAAGAATAAGGTCTAGTATATTTTGTTGCAATCCATCAACGCTGGGAATATACCTTGCATCATTTATAAGCTGCGTTAAGCCATTCTCAAGTACCACAATGGCTGTTTCCCTCACGCGCGTATAACGACGATCAATTGATATTTACTGACTTTACCTGATAATTCTAGTCGAGGAGAGTTGAGATTTTTGCTCTGTAGGCCATTGTTGAGTATGGCCGGAAGTGCGTATCCGACCGATAAGTGTTATGCGTTTATCGATCCAGCACATATCATATGTGGCCACTTCCTGATCTACTTACAGCGCGAATGGTGCCCGATAGTATCTGGGGATGGAACTGAACGGAATTTTTATGCTGTCGTCGCTGTTATTACTGTACTGCTATTACTACTGTAATTTTATTGTTGTTGCAGCTGCTGCGATTGCGTTGTTGTAGTGTTTTCTTCTTATTGTTGCTCATTGTTTCTGTTGTTGCTGCTTTCTTTGCTACTGTTGGTCTACTGCATTTGCTTCTCCACGAATATTGCCACTGCTGATGTTGTTGTCAATATGGATTGCTATTGTTGTTATTGATTGAGTTTTGTGAAGATATCGCCGTTGTGGTGGTATTGTTGTATTCAAGCTACTATTGTTGTAGTCGTTGTTTACGTTAACGGTGCGTGGATGTTTCTTCTATTGTTTTCGTATTTGTTTATTTATTGTGCTGATCTATTTATTGATTTTTATATATATTTGTATTATGTTTTACGAATTGTGTCGATTCTGTTTCATTTCTTTGTGTTCATTTTTGGAAGTAATGTTTCCATGCGCTCGATCAGTCTGTTAACATGCTAACGATTTTTCTCTCATAGTAGAATTTTACCGTAGAGCGCTCCTTATTAGAGAGCTCAGTTTTTTCTAATATTCATTAGCAACTAAAGATCGCCTACAAGCAAAACAATTCACTTTTTGATTTCTAATTTTTAACCTTTTCTTTTTCGAAGCATCTTATTAGAAAATTTGCAACCTCACTGTGATCTTAGAAATTGGTTACGTTGCTATGTCTGTTAACTGTTAACTGTTAAGTTTTACTGCTTTTAATGTATAATACAGTGAGACCCTAACAAACTAGAAACACCCTTTTCAACGAACAGGACGCTACACCGTTGGTATTATTAGCTTGAATTATTTGAAAAAGTAACTTTTTGGGTGAGTCATTAATCCTACCAATATGTTAATGCCTTTAACGCTCTCGCTGAACTGATCAATCATCTTCACAATCCGTTCAAAACACTCCTGAATGCACAAATTCGTTTTCAACTTGTCATCAATGCTACGTTAATAACCTCCTATTAGCCTTGCAACTTTTTCCTTATTCTTCTTCCACCCAATCGTTGACGCAGCTTCCCGCTCATCTTTTTATTCTAATGGCCTAACTTTATTCTTGTTTGCAGTTGTATAGATTTTCTTGGGGATCAAATCTACATTTTGAATATAAGTCGCACACACCACACACATACATCGCAAAAAGGCACAAGATTCCAACACGTTCGAGTAATACTTATCATGGTAAATCAACTGGAACCTGCAATCCAGAGTGGCCCCGAACTGCATACTTACACTACGCACAAGCGATCATGGTTCAATCACCTACCGTACGCACCGCGAATCGCAAACGAACGCACACGACCGTCAGAGCCTTCAAACCACCCGAAACCGAAACAAACGCATACCAATAAAATATCAAGTAAAATAATCACAGAAGGGAATTCGAAATTAAAATTCCAAGGCACATGCACAGACTTTACTTGTTATTATTTTAAAAAAATGTACAAAAAAATCATGAGCTCAAGCAAACACATCCGATGGCAAGCCGAGTTGCCAACAACTTTTGGTGGAAAATTTCTTATTTGTGCTTGGTCGCACGCTTCCATCCTAGATCAATAAAGCTGTAAATTGCAAAGTGCGGGCGTACATCTCTTTTGATGTGTACAAACTTTTCGTTTCCCTTTATATTTCTTTATTTATATAAGTTTAATTTAAGATTTTTTCTCTATCCTAATTTGTTACCGTGTAAGCGTTTCATTTTAAGTCTTAGATTAGTTCCTATTCTGTTCCCGTTACTGCGTGTGTTGAGCAATCTGCGCTGGTTTTCTTTAAGTTTTAGCATCATTTTGTCTAGGTGGCTACAGTAGATTTCGACTGTGATCGATGAGCCTTGTCCCATGAAATCGTAATGAACCACATCTGCGCTAAAACACCAAACACTCACCCTCAACTTCTTCTAATGAGTATTTTCTGGTTATTCATCCTTATCTAACCACTGCGCTAAACGTTTGCGTTTATCATATTGAGTTCTATTCAAAAATGAATCAGTTTTATGACTGAAAAACAATATCAAACAAGCTTCCAAACGCTTCTGTGGGGAACCCACTCATCGAACTTTTTCAATTTCCGGATTTGAGCTAAATGCGTCAATATTGTTTGTTTGCTAACATCAAACTTTAATGATAATTCATAAGCACTTTGAGATGGGTCAGACTGGACGGTGACCTTCTAGAGTTACAAATGCGAAATTTGGCAAACCAATTTGATGCTGTCTGCTGCGTAGTTACCGTAAAACCAAATACACTACAGTCTGCGGTCTGGTAGTTCCACGTGAGTTAAGAAAAGTTAAAGTTAATATGTTTTAGAGCTTCGATAAATTTAATTCTACGAACAACATATGTAGGTTCTTAATAAAAAAGCATAAAACTAAAATATTAAGTCCTTATCAAATAACAAATTGTCATGTAAACTACAAGTGTCATCCTTGGCGACCTGATATAATAAGTAACCTTTATCCAAATTCTCGATAAGCGAGCAATTGAAAGCGGATAGAGAGAAACAAGAGATGAAAACAAGGACCCTTTCACGATCCGAGCACTATTACTCGGCCTTGAATCGGAATAAATAGCCCATGATTCGTAAGTTCAATACGTTTGTTGGCAACGTTATTCTCAGTGGTAGAGTTTGTTTTTAGTTTTCCATCTTAATTCATAGGGAAAAAAATTCCAAAATTTTGTCTAATCTTTCATAGCCATAGAAATTCACGTCGTGGTTCCCAATCTACTCAAAGCGCTTACCTTTATCGCTGAACTAAGCAAAACCGAAAACTAATTAATGGTCTCCAAAATGCCATATCGGTCATTAATTTCCAAAACAAATTTGAAAAATTTCAATTCTTTCACAAATCCTTTAGCAAAGGAGAAGGAAAGGATCAAACTGTCGTTAAAGAAGCTTGCTAAAAAGAGCTTTTTTATATAAACCCATTCCGTTTAAAACCTATTATTATACCTATCACCGAAGGATGATAATGTATATTGCAGCATCAAATTCTAAAGCATTTAAGCATGTTCGTCTGTCCATCTGTCTGTGGGTCTGCGTAGTGTCTTTCATAAATACTCATCTCATCGCGGAAATAAGGAAAAGACAAGGTCACAGCACAACATAATCTAATACCGCCTCTGTTTTCAAAAATAAAAACAATTTCGTTTTTTGCTCCTTACTTGTAAACAACAACAGATACAACGATAAAAATTCATTCATTCAGTAACAAGTAAGAAAATTATATTCGATTGCGACCAAATCTTTTTTACACGTATATATATGATCAAATTTTTGTAGATTTATCGATGGCTTAGGAGTAATGAAGCAAAAACCAAATTTTTATTCTTTTACATAGTACTGAAGGCGCGTCCTTTGACGGATATAGCTCATTTCCAATATCAACTTGCGTGCAAGAACTTTCAATATTTCTGTAAACTTCATGTCGATAGCTTCATTTTTCTGGCCAAGGAAATGTTGTAACCGACATTACACAAACGGGCAGAGGGATATACTTATATCGATTTATAATTTGATTTTGATCGATGTACACTTTGTGCGGTTGCTAAAGCTTCCTTCTTGGAAACATTTTGACATAATGATACCCTTTTCCGACGGTGATGACTTTAAAAGTACTCAAGACGCCTTTTTTCTCAAAAAGAAAGTCACCCCCTGTTGAGTATTTCGTCGATTCGCAAAGCTTGAAAGTTTGACTAGGTTTTAATCTGCGCATTGACTTCTCTTGAAGTAAAGCTAGGTTGGCGCTAGGTTTCACTAAAGGGTGGTAAAAACAGCTTATCAACCCTTACATTAAAAAAAAGGCGTACATGAGCTTAGTCAGACTAATGTTGAGTATGCTTCTGTTGTTCGATCTCCTTCCTATAGGTCTTATATAGATTCAGTAGAATCCATTTAGAAGCAATTCCTACACATTGTCCTTACGTATTTTGGTTGGCACCTACCTGCCTCTTCACCTCATTATGAAAATAGAATGCTTCTGTTAGTGTTACCGTCACTTAATTCTTGGTGTTTTCTTTCTAATTGAGTTAACGAATGGTGCTATCGGTTCTTCGACATTACTTGGTGGGATAAATTTGATATCCCGAATCGTTTCTCTAGGGCCCTTATCTTCATAAGGTTTAGTCAGTGTAGACATAATTACAAGCTTTTTAATCCGTGTAGAGTCCTTCGCAAAAATCTAAATGATATTATTAGTTAATCTCAATATCAAGTCTATGCCGTATTTAAAATAACTTATAATCTTAACATCTTAGCATCATTCGGAAATTAATCGAATTTGTTTACTGTTACCGATTGCCAAGCTTTTATTTTTGCAATGGCTTAGAAGTTCGCCCACAATTCGGATCTGTACTGGTTGCGGGTGTTCCTCTGCACTAGATATGTACATGTTTTGTTCTCTTTCGTCTCTCTTTCTCTCTTATTAATTTTATCTCTTTTTTATTTTCGTCAATTTTTTTTTTCTTACTTCTTTTTGTATACTTTTTATTAATTTTTAATGACAACTAGCGTAAGATTATTGAAGACTTTTAAAAGTCAATTGAATTCGGCTGCTAACTTATTTTAGCTGAATTTCATATGCAAACAGATAAAACACGTAGGTGAATAATTAAATAATATATATATAAAAAATTCGGTCGCGGTTGAATATAATTCTTGTTCAGTTTTAAAATGTTTCCCTGCATTATAAAGGTGATCGACGGCATATTTATTGCTAACAAGATGTTTTAAAGGCTGAGATGATCGAAAAAGAGAAGACAGAAAAAACAGTTTTGCACAAAAAAAATCTAAAATTTGGCATAAACATTTCCTGATTGATTAGCAGTAAATGATTAAAGAATGGGCGTGTAATGTTACGCGCCTACGATGTAGAAAAATTAAGACATCCTCGAAAATAGTAAAGTGTAAAAAAACAGAGTATATATAAATATTTTCTGCATTCAATCTTTAAAAACGAACATATATAACATCTGACATCCACATCTTTATAAAGAATTTTTGAGGTTGACATCACAAACCCGTCAAGGCGATGGATGCCGTAAATCTAGTACTAAAGTAATTTTTTTGGTGACTTACATTTAATCTATCTGCACTACAGCCACAAATTTTTGTAAAATACCTTTAGTTTGCGATTTTTATACCCATCACCGAAGGAAGAGGGGTATTTTCGTTTTGTCAAAACGTTTGCAAGGTCCAGAGGGAAGCTTCAGCGCCACACAGCGCCAAATTCTCAATCGATTTAAGTATGTCCGTCTGTCTGTCTGTATACTGTTTGTTGCAAACCTTTTCCTAGCCGCAAAAATGAATCTATTATCTTCAAATTGCCAAAAACATTTGAAGCTCTCGCACGCAGGTTGTTGCTGAAAAAAAGCCAAATGGAAAGGAATAAAAAATTGATTTTTCGCTCATTACTCACAAACTACAGCAGATAAATCTAAAGAAACATGTACGTATATTCTACGGGTGATTCTGTAGTACCTGTAAAACGATAGTAAAAATTGACCACGTCTATCCAATGTTATAGTGGGCCATAAATTCCCATTTTTTCCCAATACCTTTATAACGTGCGGAAGCAAGCTTCGAAACTCTCAATCTGTATAAGTTCCTAACCAATTTCAAATTCGGAATGCCTCTAAGCATGTCCGCCTTTTCCTCTGTCCATCAGTCCATCTGCGCAACTGTGTAAATTGTGTATCTGGGATAAACAATCTCCCGTTCGCAGAAATGGAGATATCGCCCATAAATCTGCAAAAAACTTAGAAAACGATCCCAACTTTTAGAGAGAACACATGTGACGAAAACAGTGAACACCATTACTTTTCTTCTGTCTTGGTCGTCGCTCACAAACTACAACATATACACGATATAAATTTTCACAAAATTATTCTATAAAAATAGGATAACGGTGAGGGGTATAAAATGCTCGGTCACAACCGGATATAATTTTTCTTTTTTCTTTGTTGCTTATCACTACAGTATATAACGAATTTATATCTATAATATACAATACTAATTAATATATATATATAAAATATAATATAAAAAAATAATTGCGTGGATAGCAAAGGAACTCATCAAATATATATATATATATATTATTATATATATATTATTATTATATATATATTGTTAATGAACGTCAGAAAATCGCTAAATTTTAATGAGTTTCTTTGCTATCCACGCAACATATTGTGATCCAAGTACCAGAATATCTTTTCAATCAAATTTTGAGTAGTCAGTATAAAAAAAGGCGGATGAAATTAATTCTCTTAAGTGAGTGAGTGTTCACAAGAATTATTCCAACCTGCATAAAATCTGACTTCTATATCAATATATACACATCAACAATCTTTTCTTCTTGCGTAAAATTTCCAATTCTAAAATCTTTCGCGTCACTTCTGATCTTTTTTTGCGTGTTAATTAAGGAAATTTTATTTAACATTTTCATTTCCTGTTTATTACTTTCTCTCATCCATCCAGGAAATGTTGCCTTATTCAACCTTCATAGGCATTCATACATTCATTATTTCTTTCTTCCTTTCACTTCTAAATAAGAATAGGCAGCTGACTATTTAAGAAAAAAAAAAAGCAAGCATCATCGAAGCGAAAATCTCCTTGAAATGTGCTTTATTTACACAAGTCCCTGATGACAGAAACGTATCTCACCCACAAACTTCCCTTTTTTCTTCCTCTCCTTCCCATCCAACGATATTAGTTATTGCCTACTTTTAAGCAATGAATTAAAATAAAAATTAAAGCATAGTTTGGACAGACTAATTACATATATTGTTTTGCTTTTTTTAAATCGTTGTGTAATGCCTTTTAGAAATTTTTATTTATTTTTCAAAGATATCTCTGTATCGAATTATTATTGCTTTTCGAAATCATAGAATTATTGTGTATTTTGTTTCTTTTTTTTTTGTTCTCCAGCAACTCAACTGAGATATGTGTTGTTGTTCAGTTTACAAACTGTCTTTTTGGGGCGCTTAATAAATGTCAACTGCTTGTAAATGTATAAAAAGATAGAAGGAGGAGATGCTTGTCAAGCAATATAAAACCCTATAAAGGAAGGAAGGCAATAAAAAGCTAACAACCTGATACCGGAGAGAGCAAAACAAAAGAAAAAACATTCATGCTAAGATCTATATATATATATATATATGTTTTCGTGTATATATTGACAACAAACAGATTGACTTTAAATATGAAATGTTGGTCTTTAACAATTTATGTACACGACATAGTGCTAGCACTTGAGTTGTCGATGACAAGTTAAAACTTAACAGCAACAAGAACGGCAACAACAAGTTCTATAAGAAACTTTTGTCGCAACACTTCAATAGTCGATGAAATATTTATGAGTTTTGTTTTTTCCTCTCTCTTATATATCATTTTTATTAGTATTCGCTTCTCATATATAACATGAGAAACGAAATTCCAAGTGTAATACATTTTCTATCAAAAGTCATTTCAAACTCAGTTTAAGCAGTTCAGTCAAGCGGGGTAGAAGAAACAAAATAATTCCTTTAACTTAATATCCTTGGCGTTCTTTTTTTTTTTTTTGATTACTCCTGTAATGCTTTTACCTCTCCCCCGTTCGTTTCGAATGCATTTAACATTATTACCCGACAAGCTACTGCTGCACTATTAACGATGAAGGTGATAAAGATGATGATGATGATGACGGTGATGTCATGATGCAATTAGCATTTTAAATTAAATTAATTTTAAATCAAGTCATAAAACATAATAAACGAAGTTTTTTTTTTTTGTTCTTTTTGTTTTGCATTCGCAAAAAAGGCACTGCAGGCAATTGAAGGTTCATTTTTATATTTTCCTTTTTTAGCAAACAATACATTTTCCCTTGGCCTCGAGTGTAATGGCACACAACACGACACGATAGAAACTTATGTGAACAATGTTAAGAACAGCAGGTGTATTCGAAAAACGAACGTGAAATTATTCACGAACACGGCGGTTTCTTAGAAACTAATGCCTTCGCTATACTTAGTAATATTGTTCTTTATAAGCGCACTTGAATATCTGATTATTCGTGGTCATAATATATTCCACTCTACTCCATGTTGTCATTGGCATAATTTCCTTCAGAAAATTTCACCACAATATTTGTCTTAAACAAAAAAAAAGACGAAAAGCAGCCATGCTGCACACAATTCTTCGTATGTTTCCCGCATCGTGTAACGACATAAATATTAAATATACACAAAGGAAAGAAGGAATTTACATTCGGCTTGGACCGAATCTTTTAACTCCTACCACCTACCATTAAGTCGGACCACCTACCATTGATTGGACGCAGCAGCTAAGCGCCGTTTCTCTCGAATATCGTAGTTTAGATATCATTTATCGCATATATTTCACGCTGTAAAAGTCTATGGCTTAGCAACACTTTGTATAGCTAATTATGCAAACTAAAAACTAGGCGTTCGAAGGCGTTCCATCTTATTTTTAATATGATATTTGACAATCCTACTGGAAGCTACTGATTGAGCTTCATGAGAACACTTTATATATCCATCGTGGTTACTAAACGAATTTAGACCAAAATATAACCATCTAAAAAACAGCGGAGATATGACGAATGATTAATGTTTTAGTCATTTTGACCTGACCTGACGTGGATTTTGTTATTTTTCGAACTGAACTTGATGAAAGTGATACAAAAAAGTGGAAAACCATAAGGCAAGTTTTGAGATTCCAATCGTGATTTTAACAGCAAAAACACATGAACAGAGATGCCGATATTTGAGAAAGCAAACGACTCCGCTACTAAAGAATGGCCGAGAATTTACATATTGTACCTCACCTCCGACGCATGTTTCCATGTGTTACAAGCGCTTGAGAAATCTAATATAACTGATGTGATGAATGCAAAATACTTCGAGAAATGTGTTCTAGTATATGAATGTACGTGTGCAACTACATTCTGCCCCTATAAAGGCCATTAAGGTGCTGTTAGTCTATCAACATTTAAGCAATAATACGTCAATGTACCGATACTCACATACGAAATTGTTTCATATGGAAAACATGATGATGGTTTTTGTGGCCTTAACTTGCTTGTTTACACACACAAAAACAGACACACGCAACCACATATATACACACATTTACCTTTCTACGAACCCTTTTACAGAACAAAACCATCTTGCTTTTCTTTTTCTTCTTCTTTTTTTTTAAATAGTTGCAGTGTTTACCAGCATACAATTGATATTATGTTGACGATGGCGGTAATGGTGATAGCGATGCTGATGATGATGATGTTGATAGTTTGTGGTTTGCATGTTAAGTTATGATTTGGTCTTAAACAAATTTAGTTAAATTTTCAGTCGTGTACCTTCTTCGAATAACGTACATAATTCACTTTCTTGTCGTTTTATATTCTGTGGTCTGGAATGTGTTTGATGACCTCTGTTGTATACTTGAAAGAGCAGAAGCACAGCATGCATACGTTTTACTTGGTTTATGAAGGAAATTGACTTACTGCCTTAGGTGAAATGGCTGTTTTCGAAAAGCATGTGTGCTTTGCGGTATCTTCGATAACCGAACAGTCGGGTTGCCTCTATGTAGATATTTATTTTTCTTTTTTCTCGCATTAATAAAGGACATCTTACGTTCTTGTAATAAATAAGCTCTATGTAAAACTAGACACTAAAAATGATTAATTAGTAAATTTCTTATCCTTGTTTTTTAATGAGCGCAGGTAAATTTGAGATCTTTTATGTCTCCATAGGTTGTTATATGTAGCTGGGTGTCTAGGTATAAAACATAAGAAAATGATAATAATTTGAAAAAATTGTTTAATTAATTAAATATAGCATTTTATTTAATACGCACACTTTGTAGGCGTCACCTCGTACTCACTTTGTGTTGACAAAGTTTGTAATTTAACGTTTTGTAAAGTATAACGGATCAAATTTATAGAAATTTGGCTAAAAAAGCATCACGTTGTATGGCCAAAGACAAGTATTCGGTTTGGTCCTAAACAGTAGCTGAAGGGTATAAACATATGGTAAACTGGGCTATGTACTGCGAAGAGGGTATCGGAATGGCGGCTAAGTAGTGTTGTATAAGACTTTGAACAGAAAACATCGCGCAGAAAATTTGCTAAGTAAAGCGGTAGGACAGAGAACGGAGAGATTAGAACATGGCAACGGACAAGGCAGGAACAGAATTAAGTATTAGTTAAGTGACAATACCTAGTAAAAAATTATTGGAAACATGAATAAACGAATTAAAAGAAGGCATAGAAGAAAGTTATTGGAAAAATACGGAAAATAAATGAGAGAAAATGTGTGGCGAAATAGTAGTACGAACTTAACTATGCTAGCTATGCTAACAAACTTTGTCAATAGAAGTTTAAGATAATGTAACAAATAAAAGTGGAAATCAAGAAAATGCTAATATAATAATTTCACTAAAATTGGATTATAATGTGTCTGTTAAAGATCTTTCGATTACTAAATTGTGGAAATATGGAATTGTGAAGTAAGTTCATGAAAGTCCCCTCAGGTAACCCCTTTTCCTGATGAAAGCAGTCCATACGAATACAAACTTTCTTGTATTGGAAAGACCTAGTGACATCTTGATATGTTTTTTGAGATTTGAAGTCGTATGCTGAGAGACGTAAACAAATGTTCTCTTGGTAAAATTTGGTATATATTACGCTTGTATGTGCTCAAGAGTTGCTTCTGCGCATAATTTGTATGTTTAAAATCCATCGAGTACGAAGTTGAACGTAAATGAGAACTTTCGTTTGATACCAAGATATTCTATGATTTTTAAAAAAGATTAATTCAACATCGATGTTCGCTGTTCGGTATTCACGGCCCGCACGTTACGAGAGCTTGGTTTAAGGAATGCAGTCTAAAGGATCTCATTAAAAATGCTATCGAGCCAACCAAGATCATTGCGTAATCGACCGCTAACGAGTGGATAAAACAGGTTAGCTTAAGATGAGATACAAGCTTACATACAGTTACTACAATCAGCTTATATTTTATATCCCAAAAGCATTTAGCTTCAATCGCATACAGAACTACCCCTAACGAGTATAATCTTTCCAAGAATGTTTACTACCGCTCGTATAGTGAGTAAGAAATATTATACTCTTGCTTCGATATTTTCAAAAATGTTGTGCTTAAAGCGTAATAGCGGCAGTGAATTGGAAATAACTGAAAATAATGGGTGAAGTTAAGCGTTAAATTGTGTTTTCGCCATTTGAATGGTTAACATTGAAAACATAAAAAACGTAAGAAAAACAAAAATGACTAATTGTAGTTTACATACGCCACAACAGAATATAAAAGTTAAAAAGCACTTTCCTGAACAATTAACGTGACACAACTGCATCGTTAATGTAAACGAATTCAGTTCCAAAGGTTTAAAGTGAAACGTTAAGGAAAACTATTCGCATTGCTTCGAAATATTGGCTCAAGCTGAAAGACAAGTAATTTTTGAATTCTTTTTTCCAGCGATTTTCTGGAAACCCGTTCAACATTGTAATCAGCTACAAATGTCCGAACTGTTGCTTTATTTTTATTCATCGTAGAAGAATAGGGGGTATATGCATTTTGTCAGAACGTTTACAATACCCAGAAGGAAGCTTCAGAGACCTTATAAAATAGACCTATTCTTGATCAACGTCAAATACTCAACCGTGTTAAGTACATGATAAACACTCACGTGGTCGAAACGAAAACGAAACCATACGTTTCGAATATGGCATAAACATTGTAAGTTATTCTTCAAAGGACACGTCCACAGTACAATATATAAACTGACACCATCTCTGTTTTTAAAAATGAAAAAATTTTGGCTTTGTCCTCGTTACTTATAAGCCACAACACATACAACGAAAAATGTTCACTTATATTCTATGATTGCGCACCACCTGCACAAAAATGGAAAAAATCGACTACCGTTGCACAATATTATACAGTATTAAAATATCATTTTTTTGTCAAAACGCTGACAGAGCCCAGGACAAACTTTCAGAGACACTATAAAGTCGACACATTTTTAATTAATATCAAACATGAACCGTTGTAGATATGTTTTTTAGTCCGTTTGCCAATCTGCTTGTTAATTGATGTGATAAACGTACTGACGGTTGCAAAAATGAACAAAAAAGAATGGAAATTCAGTTTTTTTTGCTGTTTTAGAGTCTTGCGAAGATGATCATAAAATATTCGCCAGCAGCCTCAATAAAATTTTCTCACTTGTTCAATTCCTTAGCCTCAATAACATTAGCTATCTTAATGTACATCGGGAAATTTTACAGAAAGCCGTCCGCTAGCATGTCATCACCTTGCTAAAGAACTGAAGAAATGAATATTGCCCACATTTGATAATACGGACTAAGGGATAGTGTTGTGCTGATGGTTGTTTAAAAAGGAAAATTCATCGTAAATAGACATAGAAATTGAAAATGTAAGTAAGTAGCTTGATGTAAATTTTTATGGTAAGTTTGTGTAAAATTTTAAAAAATTTAACGCACAATGACAAAAAGTTGCAATAAAGTGATCCTATTTTTAACCTCCATATCATTCACATACCAAACTACAGTTCTAGCCAAATATATGAAAATTGCGTAAAATTTTTCTATACTGAAAGCATGGAATCCGCCGAATGATCCAAAGATTATTAGTCCCTAAAACTCTCTTAGCAAGATCTATGAAAAGTTTATTAAAGAGAACTTACTTACTACAGCAATATCAGGGATTAATATTGTTTCAAAGGGACAACACAATTTTAAAAGATAGCGGGATAATTCCCATTAATTAGTTCGCATATATCAGTATGTTAAAGACAAATTCAAGCCTAAACAAACCATCGGCTTAGTTCGTTCGTCAATGAAAAATCTTTTGAGTCGGTTTTCCATTTTCTGTCTGAAAGATATTTCATGGACTTCTCTTTTCAACGAATTTCTGATTTACTATCTATTGGTGCCGACTTTTTATATGAATAGTTTCTGTGTGAAATTTTAGATTCGATTTTTCTGCTGATTTCCGAAAATTAAATGACTGCCACGTTTCCTTGCACTCCGATATTAGAGCAGGACTTTGGATGCGTCCATTAGACGCTTGAAGATGTGTGGAGCGTATTTTCGCTCCAGCTCTATTTTAAGAAATAAGCTTTTTCGTGTGCAAGAAAAATCAAAAGAAAATTTCTTTGAAGCAAATGCGAATATTACACAGAACTTCTTTGAAGGCTGGGAAAAGTAAACAATTAAAGTGAGAACAACGTTATGAGATGCATTAATAATTAAAAGAAAAAGAAAGGATTAAATCAAATATGATATAAATGAGCCTTGACGCCAATAATGGAAAATTTTAAAAATTGCTCGAGATGATTGACTATCAACATATAACAACATTTTTTTTAGATGAAATTGCGTTTACTTGCAAAATTTATGCTACACGCATAGAAGTTAAAATCTTTAAAGTGTTGTACCGTATGTTATCTGCTTATCTGAACCTTCTTTCCTTTTGAGGCCTACATTCGGCGCCACTTTTTTGTAACAACAAATTGTCTGTTAATCTGAACATTTTGTTCCCTCTTGTGTAACGGAAAAACTACATATTAAAAAGATCAAAAATGTCGCAGACTGTAAATGGGCGGAGTAATGGGAGGGTTTAATTTTTATTCCACAGACACTCCACAGACGACTATACTAAAGACATACACGTGCTACAAACCTTCTGAGAATAAACGACGGACGACACTTACCGGGCGGGCTAGTCTTATGTGAAGGACCACTCTATATTCTGTTCTACCTATAATTTCTATCAGCTTAAGATTTTATGCGGCTGAAATCGAACCTGGTTTCGACAACCTTTCTTATTTACTTTCCTCCCAAAAAAAGGAATTTCATCCAATATTTTTTTATATTTGTGGTTTTATTATTATTATTATTATTATTATTATTATTATTATTATTATTATTATGTAAATTTAGCCAGGGAATAAATTCTAAAACTAAAGTCTTAAAAGCACTAGCATCTAGGGCTTTCGGCTTTATTTATTTTTTTTATTAATATTATTATTATTAAAAACTCTACCGCACTTGAGATTTGAACCCACGACCATTGAATTGCTTGTCGAGACTCTTGCCTACTCGATTTTATAATTTATCTATTATCATCACAATTTTTGTATATTTATATAAAAAAAGAAATATTTTTTTTTTAAATTCTTTTCGGTCCAATTTCTATCCGTTTTATTGTAAAACATGCTTAAAATTAAATGTGGCCACACTAAATAAATAAATTCATAATTTATTTCTTAAATTATCTATGAAATTTTCTTTTTCTCATAACGTACATAAACGCGATGTCACAGTTTTGTTTAGGGCAACTAAACAGTGCCGCTTATTTTGGTTCGGAGGCTGAGTAGACGGAAGTACATGCCTTTGCTGAGCTAGTTAGTCTGAGAGATGCTAAATATACAAATCAATGAACTTTTAAATTATTAAATATAAATTCCTTTTTTTTTTTATATAGACAAGGCCGCCACTTATATGTTCACATTAAACTTATTTAAATTCAACTTGGAAATCAGAAGGCCATGATCTACGTAATAGAAAGGAAACATCAACATCATTACGTATACATTTTTGCAACAAAATTCATCGAAAGTAAATCTTCTTCGATTATGTGGTGTTATTTCGAGCAAATAAGAATTTAACTAAATCCCAAAGGATGCAAAATTAATGGGGAAACGACTCCACTTGAAATGTTTGCCACTAAATGTTCTTTCATTAGGTGATGTTGTTGTGCGGTTGGTTGTGTTAAAAAATCTTTGGTTAGCATGAAATTTTTGCTGTCTCTTCCTCTCGCTTTATCTTTGGCATCCTATGCTCGTTTTAATAAACATTCAAAGATGGTCTTTATTTTCAACATAAATTTCTTTAGTTAAAGAAAAACTTTATGTATTTTTTATGCAAGCGACTACGAAATTTGTATTCTTTACTGGACTTCATATTGATTTTCTGTCTATTTTAGAAATGCGTGCTCTCTTGTTAAACATTTTTTTATCAAAATTTTTCAAGTAATTGCCGGTATTTTCCTCCACTTTTTCGAGATTTTCATATATATATATACTTTGTTATCATTGTTCAGTGCTTTGCATATTAGATATATACATGATGTTGTAACTAATTTAATATTTGTTAAAAGTCATTAAAACATTCATGATAAAACAATTGTCTCATTTCTTCTTTTGTTTTCTCTCTTTTCTTTGTTGCGAAACTTAAACAAGAAGTATATCACCTTTACATATTATATCTCAATCACCCATTACTTCATTCACAAATCAATTCATCCATCTTGTCTTTACTGTACTCCCCTTTGTTTCCCTCTATTCTATAGTTTTTCATAACTCTTTCATACACTTAGTTTGATAGTTTTAACCTTCGGTCTGCCACATGCTTGTGCCTTGGTAGATGCTTCAGGACAGGTTCTTCTTAATCATATGTTTCACGAAAGTGGTTTGACTTTCATAAAGATAAACTCAAAACTGCCATTTCTACTGATAGTTTGTCTGCTTGTTAAATGCTATTCAGAATCCTTCGACTTCGAGATGAAGCATCATCCACAAATTAAGGAATATCATTACAACATGCGGCGATGAAATGAAAATGCTTTGGATACCCAGTCATATCGGTTCATTGGAAAATGAGCAAACTAATCGAACGGCGAAGTAAGCTGCTTTTGCACCTCTAATTATGGATGACGTCATGGAAACGTTAAAGGGAAAATTATGGAAGAAAATTTACAATACTATCAGCACAACATCACTCTTCCATTAGCCTTCAATAATTCCCACCTTTATATCCAACAAATATTGAGAAAATTAAGATCAAAACATTATCGAGAATTCGCCTTGGCCATACAATTGCCACTAGCCAATGCATCTTAAAGAAGTCTTCTTCCCGAATCTGCAATTTTTGGGAAATTCTCCTTATAAATCACATTCTTCTTGACTGAGTTAACTTTTCCTATTCCTATGGACATACTAAAATCAGCTACAGAACCCAATACCAGTATAATATATTACTTAAACTATTAAAACTATTAGGCTTAATGGCTAATGTTCTTTTCTAAAAAAGAGTCGATAGTCTGTGTTGCTAGTGCTCGATGTCTTTTTCTTTTTAGTCAAAGAATTTAGTCTAAAATTATAATAGTGATAATACATAGGTCCAAATTTATTTACCAAAAAAAAATTTTTTTTTTATATAATTCTAATAACCAGCATTGAAAGGTGGAAGTCACAAAAGTGAAGAAACCGACTTCGAATTTAAAAGTTATTGCACGCCAGTTAATATAGAAAATGGCCTAAATCGGTCAAGGGAAACACCCACAGTACAACGATCCATTTTTCAATGGATCTCTAGTTTGTCAATTCATACACTGCACCAATAAACCTGTGCACGCTCTCTTCTAATGTCAGGGTGGCGGGCGCAAAAGGCATAACCACAGCCGAATGTTATTTCCTTACTTCTTTATTGTTCGGTTCAAACTTCTATTTTCAAAGAAAAAATTCTCACCTCTTAATCTACAAACATTTTTCCATGACGAATTAATGAATATTTTTCATATACTGTATTACACAGGTGTGAAAGTGTGGTTTTTCTGTAGTATAAATTTGATAAAATTTGATAAAAAAAATAAAATTCAAATTTATTTCACCTCTACCGTACAATAAAAAAATATTTACACAAATAATGATCTAATCAAATGATGACCTTCAAATAATTAAAGCATAAAAGTAAGCATAAGTTCTTAAAATTTTCAAATAAATATTTATTCTTGCAATGATAAGAATTCAAGTTTATATGAAGCGAACGATAAACCTCAGAAATATTAGAATTTGTTCAAGTATGAGGAAAAATCTGCTTAAGAAAGCTTTACGCCCTAAAGTAAATCAGCATTTTGAATGCATAAGTATTCAGCCTGTCGCCACTGCTCGTTGAATAACTAAGTAAGTAATTATAAACTCAAGCATTTGCTTAACCATGACGTTTGCCATCCTAAATTTTGTTTATTTATTTATCTTTTTTTTTGCTTTTTGTGCTCTTGTATGGTTTCAGCACAATACTCATTAACTTTAATTTAGTTTTCCGCCAACTAATGTTGAAAGCAACAACCATCGCATAAGGTACGGGGGTGCAATCAGTAGCAATGTAAGTAACCGTATGTTGTCACATTCAGAGATACCATATTTTAATTAGCCTTACTTTTAGAACGGCATCACGGTAGCAGCAGTAGCAGTAACAGTGCAATCAGTAGCAACAACAACATCCTGATACGCACTAATTGTGAGTTATGATGTAAACACTGTATGCAAATGTCAGCTGTGCCAAGTATGTAAACACAAAAGAAAACACAGCCCTCTGAATAGGAGAGAGAGAGAGAGAGAGAGAGAGAGAGAGAGAGTGAGAGGGTATCGCAAAATAAATAGAAAATGAAAATTTAACCAAAAATACCCAACTAACTGGATTTAATTCCAAAATCACTATTAATCTGATAAATTTGTTACAATTTCTTAGCAAATTTTTTTGAAATCATAATTTACTTTTGAAGAACATTCTTCTTTTTTTTTTCTGAATAAAGGAAGAACTCAAAGAGGAAACCCGAAACCGGAAAAAGCAACATTCAGAGCAAATTAAACTAAACTAAGATATGCCATCCGCATGATGAAGAAAGCTGTAAATTGTAAAGTTTTGCTGAAGAACGTACGTAGTGTGAGAGAGAAGTTGCGACGATGTTACGAGAAGAAGAAGCAAGTTGATTAAAATTGCATAGTTTTTTAATGTTTAAGCTCATTATGATGACACTTGATTTACGAACAGCACTTTATCAACTTAGACACGTAGACGTATGTGCGTATGTTGTTGACAAAAACACCATAAACATTTTGCTAAAATTATTTCTCATAGCCATTGTTTGTTGTTTTTTGTGTCGCAAACAAAGCAGTGATTGACTGCACACAACGCAGATAATGCTTAAGCCACTAGCAGCGAAAAATTTGATTTTTTGATTGCTTTAAAAAAATGCAAGTTGATGTACTGCATATGCTGGAAAATTTCTTAGGATGGACACCTGTTTCCAGATCTTGTTTGTGTAGATTACGAGAAATGAAACAACATTTTGGTTTCACTTTACTCGAAGTGATAATACGGACCTTTTCCCTTTTGTAGAGAACCCGATTGTAACCAGCCCTTTTGTGAGACCTCGTAAACCCACCACCACGATAACGAAATGATGGACTAAAACTTATCTAAGATTTGAATTATTGTGCCTTGCAAGATATATGCTAAAAAAATAAAATATTGTAAAAAGTTTAAATTTAACATAGATCTTCTATAGGAAATTGGATATTCCTTCAAAAATTTCCCGCCATTTTGATTTTAAGCCTCCATGGGTTTTGAAAGACTACTCTCTTGACATTTCGCTGTCTATGCACAAGAAAGAAAATACTCCAAATTACGTCTGCAGGAATCTAATAGCTGAAAAAACCCAAGTACTGGAGAGTACCGGTTGGAATCTTTTATACGCAGACGGCTCAAAACTTCTGGTCTGCCACCTGCTTGTGACATGGTAGACGCTTCAGGACAGGTTCTTCTCAATCACATATTTCACGAAAGTGCTTCAATTTTCACAACCGAAGCCAGAGCTATCCTTCACGCTGCGAACCTTGCCCATAAAAACACACTCAAAACCGTCATTATTACTGACAGTTTGTCTGTATTACAAGCTATTCGAAATCCTTCGACTTCGAGATGGAGCACCATCAACAAATTAAGGAATATTATTACAACACCCGGCGAAAAAATTAAAAGGTTATAGGTACCAAGTCATATCGGTTTATTGGGAAGAGAGCAGGCTGATCGAGCGGCGAAGTATGCTGCTTCTGCACCTCTGTTTATGGATGATGTTATGGAATAGTTGGATCTTCAGAGATATATTGGAAGAAAAGTTAAAGAGCAGCAAATGTTCAGAAAATCAAGATCCAAACATTTTCGAGAATTCGCCTTGGCCATACAAGTGCACCTTACCAATGGATCTTGAAGAAGTCTTCCTACCCAATCTGTAGTTGTGGACAATATCTTACTATAAAATACATTCTTCTTGACTGCCTTAAGTTTCCGTTGTCTAGAAGTATTGCATTTGGAGCGACTAACCCTTTGGACATTCTAAAATCAGCTACAGAACAGAATAGCAATGCAATGTATTACTTTATTAAAACTACTAGGCTCAATATCTAAGGTACTTTTATAAATTAGAGCCAATAGCTTGTGTTGCTGGTGCTCAATGTCTTTTTCTTCAAATCTAAGAATTTATTTCGTTAGTCTAAAATTATAATAATAATGACATATTATTTCTGACAGATATTCGCAATTATTTCGTCATCAAAATTATTAATCGATCCAATCAAGTTGTAACTATATGCCCCCAACTCTTTTTTCATATCGTAAATGCGTTCCATAGAAATTCGTGCAAAAAAAACCGTGTAAGAAAACACATGTAATATATGGTAAATTTGGTGATGTGTTCCCCAATTTGAGAAAATCGTGTAGAATGAGAGAACTCCAAATATTTTCCAAAAAAACAGTGCAAAAAAAGATAGTAATGAAATCCATTTTATAAAACAAAAATCATTCATTTTTATTACCACAAACAAACTAAAATCGGTGTACTGTGAATATCGTGTCCATAAGTACGTACCATATATTAAAATTAAAATTAACAATCAAAAAACTATTCCCCAACTGGATGAAAAATGCTATCACCAGCAAATACCTCAGCACAACTGTTAAACAAAAGATTTTTACTTTTTTTTGGATTCGTGGTAGAACAAAACGTTCGTGTAAAAAAAGGGTATTTTCAAGTCCTCGCAAATGAAATCAGCAGTTACTAGTTGAAATTCACTTTCGGCTGTTCCTGTATACATGTGATTCTTTGAGACATTGTCAAAATTAGAATTAAAAACAACAAATGGTTTTAGGATCCGTGTTAGGGCGAAAAATTCGTGTAGAAAAAGATATTGGTGACTCGTGGTTTTTCAAAATCATGTAAAAAACGAGCGTGTAAAAGAGAGCTCGGTGTATATCGTATTTTCGAACATGAAAATAATCGAAACGAAACGTTCGAATGGAAGAAAACATTATCTTGAGCAGTTAAATTTTATCTTAACAATGAAGCAAACATTCTGATGCATAAGAAATGAAACGAAAGATCACTAAGTGATTAAAACTTACGCAGATTTTCATTTATTTATTGCTCTTGTAGATGTAATTTTTTTTCCTGGAGCATTGACAACTCTCATAACTTAACAACATGATAAATAGACTTGTCGTGTAACTGTGTTTGCTTTATGCAATTAACCTTCCTATTAAAGTCGCAAAGCCCGCCAGATATTTAAACTTATAAGAAAATCTTGACAAAACACATAAACAAAAAAAATATATATTTTTTCTTTATATTTTCTATTTTATTTAACAAACAATTACCTGGCAAAGAGACTCGGTGAGATTTGTGAAGGCGATATACCAGCCAGCCAGCCAGCCAGCCAGCCAGCCAGCAAAGTGAAATGCATTCTTGCTTTTGCTCTTTGATCAAAGTAAGGAAACTTGAATGTTAAAATATTTTGCAATGCAAAAAATGTGTTTTAACAATTTGCAGTTACAGTTCGTAAGCTTTGTCACATACTCGCCTCTATGGAAATGGGTGTGCGTGTGTGTGCATAACATTAAAATATTTTCCAAGTTTTATGTTCACATGTTGGGGGAAAAGGCAATAGGCGACAGAACAAAAGAAAGAAAGAAGGAAAGAAAAGAAACCTTAGGCTACATTGACAAAGCTACTCATTCATAAGCTTTCTATACAGAATAACTCTTCTAACGTTATCATTGTTATTATTATTATTATTATTGTTGTTGTTTTTGTTGTTGTTGTTGTTGTTGTTGTCGTTCTTGCCGCTGCTTTTCTGCTGTTGCTATCGTTGTTATGCTGTTACGAAATGTTTCCTACGATTTCTTATTTCTTTTACTTTTCATTTTTCCTCTTCTTTTTTTTTTTTTCTTGCTTGCAACTTTTTTAAGTTTATACACCCGTAAGGCCTGTTCTATATGTAGTATAGTAAGTAGTTCAAACGATAATATGCGTGAATATATGAGCGCATACATATATGGGTATATGTATATAGGACTTTGTATTTATAAAAGACATACGGAAAGTTTTAATATAAACAAAATGAAATTTTTAAATTTTTCTCAAGCAATCAATTTCATTTTCTTTTCTCTTCTTCTTTAACTTTAACTTAACATTGCAGCGGAAGAAGTAAGAGAAATAAAAGAATTTTTATGTTAAAATTACTACACCCTCTCCACCATATAAAGTACGCCCAAGCGTATGCGTTAAGAATTTTTGATTACTTTACTCTTTCTTATTAAAATATTAATGAATTGTTTGGCTTGTGGTTTTTAACTGAAATATAAAATTGGGTCAATTTAACAATAAAGTGTACGAGATGTAGAAGACCAAAGCTGAATGTTACGAAGGTGTTTAACCAATTTTTTGTGGCATAAATGTTCTTTTAAATCCTATCTATATAATTCAACCTGCCCTACATACACACATAAAGTTAAGTTCTACTTTTCATTTTTCTTTTTCCATTTAGTAGTAGTAGTATATGTAGAGCACAAAATCAAAGGAAAACAAAACCAAATTTCTATAGAAACATTTTCACTACAATATTACGCAAAACGATTTAGAAATATTTTTAATGGCGCTTTTAGAAAAATGTACGGTTCACTAAATTTTATTTATACAACAGAGATTATGAACATTTATTTTGCAGCCAGGTTCGATTGTTAAAAACTAAAATTTATAGACAAACCCATGTCTTCATAGATTGCAAAAATTTTTATTTCACTTTAAACAACTTATTAATAATTTAAGCAAAACAAAAAAATTTATAATTGATGAGACGGACTTATAGATTTTAATGATTTGGTTTTTGAAAATAATTTTACTTTATAATCGATCGCTTCTTGCCTGCACTGAATCCTACTTCTAAAGAACTTTTTCAATAACGACCCCTGTGTCTATAAAAAAAAAAGAAAAGTTTCAGTTGATATCAAGAACAATTTTAATATGCGCAACATCCGCCTGAGTGGCCGAGTAGGCAAGAGTCTCGACTAGCAATTTAATGGTCGTGGGTTCAAATGTCAAGTGCGTTAGAGTTAATAATAATAATAATAATAATAATAATAATAATAATAATAATAATAATAATAATAATATTAATAATAATATTAATAATAATATTAATAAAAATAAAGCCGAAAGCCTTAGATGCCAGTGCTTTTAAGACTTTAGTTTTAGAAATTATTCTCTGGCTAAATTTATATAACAATAATAATAATAATAATAATAATATGCGCAGCAATAAAAACGATTCAGAAACTCTGATTGAAATCGTTATCGTTGTTGTTGCCGTTTGCTTATTTTTAGGTAAACTTAATGCTTTTTTAATCATTATGAAGAACGATGTTTATCTTTTATGTCTTACAAAAAAGACTCAAAACCTCAACTAAACTTAGCATTCAATGGTTCTTAGGTATTGATGCACACACCTCAGCATACTACCGGATGCCTACGCACGTATGCATATACGTACACTGCGCATTAATCTCGCCAGCAATGTAAGCACGATAAACTTCAAAACTAACTGGGTTAAGGTTGTGAAACTCATTAAAATTTCACTACAACACTTAAATAATTGAAGACAGAGAGAGAAACCATTAGAAGTTTTAAGACTATAGAAAATTCTTACAAAACTGTAACAAATTGCTTCTTACTTGTTATTATTTTCCCTATCTTTAAAGGCGAGATAAACATTTCTTTTTGTAAGACACATTGGGGTAATTGAAAAATATCTAGCGGTAAAAATGAAAGCCTTCCTCGTCTTCACTAAAATATTGCAAATTATTGCAAATATTTTCCCATTTAATAAGTACTATGCACTATCACTGAAGCAGTTTTGTGGTTTCTTAAAAGTAACCTGATGGTAATAGGAGGAAAGAATTAAACATCAAAGAAAGAAAGCACAGATTGAAAGACGGACGAATAAATATTGATTCTGCTATTTATTCTATATGATAGTGTGTACGTATATATCCTCATGATATATACGTATGATATATATATACGCATGATAATCTAAAGGCACTTGCTCTTATTAAAAGAATGAAGTCTTAAGACGCCTTGTAAAGTGTATAATTATTTAACAATGATTTATAGAGACTCTATGAACTTTTCAACTGCTCTTATTTACTTGATTTCACAAAGCACGCTTTCTTGTTTTTACTGTTGTCTGCATTAAAGCTTTACTGAGGCTTTTGAGTTAATTCAATTTATATATATATATATATATATGTATATATGTATATATACATTTACTAAGTATCCCTCTTAATGTATAGTTGTACGCACGCATATCCATATACCAGTATATATTTATCTTAATGAATTACTTACAGAAATGGGCGAATCATGTTAAATTATATTCACTTATTTTCCATTCAACATAAAACAATTGTAAATGGTGCGTGCAAATGATTATCGGTACACATACGCATAGGCATATGTGTATCTGCACAGGCACAGTTGTGTTCAAAATAATAGTAGTAGACTTTGGCCACTTATACAGATTAAATGACAAGAGAAAAACAGTAATTTGGCAAACTAAACAGATGTGCAAAACATGGATGAACTAGGACCATTTATTAAACCATAATTTATGTTAGGGCTCTTACTAAAAATTAAACCTTTATAGCGCAATAAAATTTAATCTTCCGTCTTTTGTGATCAAAATTGGCTCAAGGTGGCAACTGTAAATTTGCCTTTTAAGTTTAAACATCTTAACTCTCTTTTTCAAGTCATTCATCATATAAGGGTTCTTACGAAAAGTAGTGTTTATGTGACAACTGGGTGAAATCGCAGATCGTCGAGGAACTTACCTATTGAGATGTATTGCTGGATGGTTAGCAATTGGTACGGCCGGTGTATGAAGTCTTAACTCGATTAGTGTTACATTCGTTACATATCCAGTCTTCCATATTTGTTCCAGAACATAGTAGCGACACTCTTTTTAAGGAGAGTTTGGATGCCCGACTTCCGCCAGCAACCGAGCAGAAGACAGCCGTTCGAAAGCCGAATTGGTGGTCAAAAATGATATGTAATAAACTCAATTCGCGTCGACTGTCAGCAGATTATCGCAAATACTCGTTTCATTTGGCGCTACGTGCATCCAAAGCCTGTTGAGCAATGTCAGTATTTCACGTTTTTGTTCGGGATATCGTGCATACAAAGCCTGTTGCGCAATGTCAGCACTTTACGTTTTTGCTCGGGATATCGGCATGAGCATCCGGTTTGAACCCTTTTTGCTTTGATATATGCATTCACTGCAAAAAAAAGGGAAAAGCTCTTGCGTAGTTTACATGTTTTCAGCCAGGGCACTAAATACACATTTACCGTTCAATACATAAATGCCATTGACAAAGCTTGCGAAAATAAAATGGTCGGGTTTTCTCCTTCTCTTCGATGAAGTTTTTTTTACAATAACAGCGAACTTTGTATGTTTGCTTTCAACAATTATATATAAGAAGTGCGTGATAATTAGTAGTGATAATTAGTAACAATAACTTAATTTCGTGGCTTAATACACTTTTTAAATTTTTCGTGAGTTGAAATCTCTTTCTTATTCAAATGTTATTAGTTTTGCCAATAATTAACACACTTAAAAACACATGGGGTGAATAACAACAAAATTTTGTCGGATGGAAACGCACTCAAGCGGACAACGGCGCAAACATTTGTAGCAAAGGTTCTTTTTTTGAAAGTCACATGGCGCTCTCTCCATCGACTACTTTGAAAAGGGGAATCGTTAACAACACCCTACAATTTCATGAAACGTTCTTGGACAACAAAATGAAAAGGAAATTGTGGCATTAAACGGAGAAAATATCCGCCTTCGTGACGACAAGGCATCGATCTATCCATCCCTTGTCTATCTATTGAAATCTCAAAAAACTCCAAAGCTGATGTGGTAAACGGTTTTGGCCGAACGTAGAAAAAAAGTCTAAAATCTTTATACAAAGATTTTTAGTGATATAAACTACATTGCTGACACGCGATCGACTAAATTCACGTCGGCAGGAGGTTGATGTCAGACACCGGTTTTCTTAATCTTCTAGTTTTAATGAAGGCGATGGAAGCACAATGTAAGAGCAAAATCTTATGATGTTGCTGTCATAGTCAATTAAATTGTTTCGAAAATCGCATGATCTCTAAGCAACGAAAACGCCAAGCGATCTTAAAAAAATAGGGAAGTATTAGCGAGAATTAAAGGAACTCCGAATCGGGTGTATTTTTTTTTTAGATCTTCTAGTTTTGTGTTTTGAACTCGAACCAGTTAGTATTTTTTTGCACACTGATGTACGTATGTGGCTGAGTTCATCACACATATACACTAGCTAACTATAGAAAATCTCTGTTACTTTACACATTACTAGGCATGTAAGTGTGTATGCTTAGAATTGCTATGCAAGCCATACGCTACAGAGCATATATTCGCTACTGGTAT